>CABEEJ010002261.1:51568-79130 GCA_901482245.1 Timema douglasi | reverse complement strand
CTTATTCTCAGTCAGATCGGATAGTCCCGTGGGAGTTTGGCTTAGGTCTGGTAGTCAAACCCTCACGTTTTGTAAACACTGTAGTGTAGTCGTCAAAATTTAAATTACTTTATATTTATGATATCGTTTTCTGTGAATTACGAAACCTTTGGAACCATATCAAGGCGCCCATTAGGCCCTTATATTTTAGTATAGCATTTAAATATATATGCTGCAGTATTGTCTCATATAGACTGGTCTATCAATATAATGATGGAATTATGTTTCCTTTTGTTAAAACACTTGCGCAACTTTAATTATGTAAAGTTGTTTACTTCGAGTATAATTTCAAACAGAACTCATTATGATATAATGAGACCATGTACTGTTAACTGCGCTTTATCTTTCAATTGAATAAACTGCTCATTGTTGAATTTACATTTTTTATAATATCCATTTATCTTGTTTGTTAAGTTTACCCTCTCCCTATTAATACCTTTTATGGTCGGGTAGTATTAGGACTCAGATAGGGTACACCTTTTTTATAATATCTCCTAAACTATTTGAGATATGAAATTACTTACCGTTACAAATATGTAGGTCTCTTTATAATACAAATATTTTATGAAAATAATATTTTTATAAAACCAATTTATTTCAAGCTATACGTAAATATATATATTTTTTAACTTTTCGAACACAAAAGGTAAAAGTATTGCGACCACAAAAGAAAATCTAACCTGGAATGTTGATGGATGTCGACGTTTCAAGACCTCCAAACCCTAAAAAGTGGTGTTTGCAATTACGCCTGTCTGTGTGTCTGTTTAAAACTAAATTAAGAGTAGTATAAGAAAGGGTGAAAAGAGAAAAGATAGTTTTTCTCAAAATTGACACTACTGATTTTGATTAAAATTCGTATCTTGGTGTTGATTAATATTATAAACTAGCTATTTTCATTTTATATTCATTTTAATATTGTTTTGTGATGAATCAAGGAATATAATCTGGTTATGTTAATCTTACTCAAATGGTACCCTGAATATGTTAATCCCAATAGCTGTAACTTAAGATAAAGCTTGAATAGGGCCATGCAGCCAATTAGCATGTATTCTCATGTTAAGTTGTGTATAGAGAAAGAGATAGGGGGGCATATAGTTAGTCAAATGAGAAATGAGTCTGGGTAAACATAGCAAAATAATATTTTTAACCCCATAAGTGAGCATGCAGACTAAATGTCAAAACTCGTCTAGTTTTAACTTGCCAGTGGTGAGACGGTCAGGATTTCAATTCCCAGACAGGTATACTGAAGATAATTTTTCATCATGGTTTTCCACATTCCCCTCACGCAATTGTAAACGCATTTCCTCTAAAGTTTAACTCCCTCACCCATGCCCTCTTGGTGTAGTTAAATTCAGATACACTAGACAGGTAAACCGGATAAAACAAACGCTCTCTATCTACACATGAAAAAATGTCTACATTTTGCCACTGAAGTTGTGTTTACCTTGGGCACAAAATAATCCCCCGATAATAAAAAATGTGTCATAGAAACATCCTTGGTTTGTTGATTTATATTCTTGTACCGAGAGACCATGCTGGAAAAGCGCTAAAGTAGCGCTGAGGAATAACACGGCCACTACGATCGCTCCCCACATGGAAGGCTCAAACGGAGCAGACACTTTCCCTGGAGTTTTGTCTACAAGACCTGGATGTTTGATGTATACTCGTGATCTGAAACATAGTTGTTTGTCACACAAGTGAGGCAACGAAGCATGGGAACAGATCTTATATTATTATTATTATTATTATTATTATTATTATTATTAGCACCGCGTCTTACTAACTGTTCGGGTTATACGCACTTACGCTGATGTGTAATGGTAGGGTGATTGTGAGATGAAATGGAGGACCTACAGTTTAACGTGGAATCCGAACCACGGTGGAGGCCTGGCACTCCCCATATTCACAAGATGTCTTGTCAGAGGTGAAGGAAGGGTTTGGTAATCAGATAAATCTATGCCGGGACCGAGGATTGAACCCCGGCCGCCAGCACAGAAGTCCGACACCTTACCCCTAGACCGCCAGGTCACCAACAGATCTTATAGTAACAAAGCTGATAGCCAGATGGCTGGCGGGGGGAATAAACAGTAACAATAGTTTGGTCTTTGTTGTCCTTCGGTGGCATCCTTATTTAGGTGCACTAATGAGGTAGGGATGATGTAGTTGGTATTTTAGAGGACGTGTACCTGCATTTGAATGAATGAGGGGAGAGAAACAAATTGGGTAAAAATGCCCTCGATGCACCCGACCAGGATTTGAACCCCAATCTCCCTGTCACTGTCAAACTAAAATATTATCTTGTCACCTTTGTCTTTGCGCTCATTAATGCAGGTACCTTCAGTTACTGACCAACTGACTTGTTTGAATCATGCCTGTGACAGAGTTGTTCACAAGTTATGAAAGTAGGTAACACACTTGCGATATGGAGCTCACAATCACGGTAGGAATTACTCTCTGAAAGGTCTTTTTTTCCTACCAATATCCTACTATATAGAAGATTTATGGTAGGGAAAAAGGCCTTTCAGAAGTCAATTCCTACCGTGAATGGAATATATTAGTCTTAGTTCTATCAAATGGTTGTACTGTCTTGAGACCCTACACAAAATAGGACCTATTATAAACAAGAAAATCAAATAATATTCCTTTTTTATTAATGCTCTAATGGAATAGAACATGTCCTACAAAATATAAACCTATGAATGAATTATTTATTTGAGGTATCTAATATACACTTTCAATACCAATGGATTATATCAGTACATGACTTACAAACTTAACTCTAAAATAGTTATACTACACCAGGACCACCAAACATCGATTCATCATTGATATCTTTTTTCAGTCATAGCAGAAATAAAACTAGGGACACTTATCTCAATAGACAAATGGATTAACAACCAAGCAAAGATATCAGAAAATAAGAATTAATCGCTTCAAAAGTATTTGCAAATGTACAGCCATATAAAAAACAAAACTAAAGCTATACTAAAGACTTTCACTCACCTATCTTTTCCTCAGATAGTATTTTGCTATGACTCATCAATGATGAACATATGTATAAGTTAAGCTACTGACTGATTAATTATATCATTTTAGCTTTAATTACACTCTTCATACTAGGAAAATGAATGAGTTTTTTTACACATAAGTAATTAAACCTGTTTTTAATTTGATTGAGCGAGAAAATTAATCAATTAATAAGTGCGTAAGTATACATGGTGAGATCCTACCTGCTTCTGAAGATCCGGTGATGCAGTAACCAAAGTAGGCCTACCTGGGGTTGTGATGCGATGATCTTGGTGGATTCTAATCAGACGCACATTTACGCAAGTTAGGATGAGATTGGGGTTATTTAAATTAGAGTAAGAGAGTGCAAAACACTAAGAAAAACTGAGGAGTTGAGCCGCGGTGGTGACGCACGTCCACCTTTAAGGAAACCACTTTGCGAACTAACAGGAAACGCGCGTAAAAGTACGAGAGCAATTGTACCACCCTTACAAAACATAATTAAGAAAGAAAAGGCGGTAAACAGAAAAATGTGATAATCACATAATTAATAATGAATGAATATAAGAAATATTTAATTAAGTAAACAATAATGAAATTGATATTAAAATAATAAAATATAAAGAAATAAATACTAAAAAAAAACCAAACCTACTTACTCGCTTGTGAAGATTGCCAAAGGAATATGAATCCCGTAAAAGAACTCATTTAGTCCTTGATAAGTGTTGGTTGGTATATCGAATAGAAGCACATCAGTGTAGTGACTAAAGTTATTATATGAACTTTCCTCTTGTGTGTATTCACTCATGGTCAAGTAAAAGCCAAACCTTGATTCGTCCACGAGAGCAACACTTGTCCTGTTGACAAAAAAAACTACAGTATATAGAATCACAAAGATTAGCATAAGAGCTAGGAAATCTTTCCATTTTTTCAGTAATCGCTAAGCAGATCCAAAGCAACGTGTGCCTTTGCGCAGGGCAACAGATTCCAGCTGGCGGTAAATATTGTTACTCAATATGATATGGCTACCAGTGAAAGACTATGTTCAAGTAAAACCAAAATTGACATTCTGAAGTAATCAGTAAAGCTTAAATAAATAAATTAATCTAAGGGCTCGACCATTCCCAGGTAAGCTACTATGTTTGTGAAAATTTTCAGGAAAAATGTAGCTCTTTTTTATGCCTGGTATATTTCTGTTAAATAACCTAGAGCATGTTATTAAGTTTTGTTTGTGTGTAAAATTGTAAAAAAGAAAAAATTGTTGTTTAAATGTCAGGTTACATCATGTTAGATGATACGTGGTGATTGCCAGGAATGGAATATAGAAATATTGTAATTTTATTACATAGTTATTAAAAGTATGTGTGAGAAGGAAGAGAGGATGTTGAGAGAGTGTAATATAGAGGAGGAAAAAAGCAGCCCGACAACCTTTGCACTGGATGACAAAACTCTTAGTACAGGCCCTTTTGTTAAGCAGATGATAAAAGTACGAGGCGTGCACACAAAGTAAGGTTCGATAAATTAGTTACAAAAATAGTAGGGACAGAAAAGTTTTATAAAAGGTTAGAAATACATTCATACTTTCTTTATTTTCCCACGCAGACACCATTGACTTCGAGATATTTTTTTATATCTTGACACCAACTTCTTTATATGATACCCCTTTCAAAAAAAATCTGCCGCTAGTGATTCACACCATTCTTCAGTTCATCATCTTCTGAAAAACACTAGGAGGGCAGCCACTGCTTCGTGTACAGAAAAATGTGAATTGTGATAGTCGCTTGAAGCAGGGTCTGGTCTGTAGGATGGGTGATTCAGCAGTTCCCGCCTTAACTGCTGAATCAGCTGAACAGTTTGAGCTGCGGCAGCGCAGTGTGGGCTCGAGCATTGTCATGCAAAAGATTAATCTCTGATGTCAGCATGCCACGTCTTTATTCTGAATTGCACGTCTGAGTATTTCTAAGGTATCAAAATATCCTGCAGCGTTAATGGTTCTTTATCGTTTGAGAAAATCAATAAGAAAGACACCCTTCTGGTCCCAAAAAATAAAAGCCATGTGTGTGTTTTTATGACGGAGCGTTCCTGTTTGAATTTTTTTTTGCCTTTGGGAATGTTGAATGATACCACTGCATCGATTGTTGTTTTGTTTCAACATTCGTATACGAAATCCAAGTCTCGTCATCAGTTACGATTTGAGAAACAAAGTTCATTTCTTTCCCTTTCAAAACGCTACAAAAACATTTGAGCTGACTCCACGCGTTTTTGTTTGTGTGCTTCAATCAGCATTTTGGGAAGCCATGTGGCGCACAATTTCTGGATGTCTAGCTTTTCTGTCACAATTCAGTGAATGAGTGACCATGAAACTTCTGTAAATTCAAAATAAAGTTCTGCAAGTGTGAGACGACAGTTCTCACGAATTTTTGTGTTCACACGTTCCACTGAAACTAAATTGCCAGTCACCAATCTTGGTCGGCCACTGCGCTCCTCATCATGAGCATTGGTGCGACCTTCTTTAAACAGACCAGCCCGTTGTCTCACCATACTTTCACTCGTGATATCAGGCCCTTAAACCTTACATATCCTCTGATACATTTCTGCAGAGTTAAGGTTTCCCACTAATAAATTTCGTATGACACTGCTAACCTCACAACTGGCGGGATTATTTATGACAGCACTTATTTTAAATCACTTTCACATAACATCAGATGAGGATAAAATTGAAGTAAAGGGATCAACAGAAATCCGATGAGTCAATCAATGCGACTGTACACACGTGACCCCACCCAAGGCCGTAGCCAGCCAATAATTTCAGGGGGGGTTTGGTGGGAACATTCCCCCAATTGCGCAAGGATAGAAAAAAATATTCTAAATGATAAATAGTTCTAAAGGTTATGTGAATTTTTTATAGCAACATAGCTCCTTAATTGCCGGACGCTAGGAAAAATTCTATATATAAACACCTATAAACACTCTCTGAAGTACTTTTCATGGTAACACAGCCCCCTAATTTGTACCTGTACCTTAATTTTTATATTGTTTGAATCATAAATAAAGCCATATATATCTTGTTCATAAAATTTCAGGGAGGTTTGAAACCCCCAAACCCCCCTCTGACTATGGCCTTGACCCCACCTACGAGTTTATTTTGGCAGTCATATCGCATCGGACCTTATTTTGTGGACGCGCCGCGTGTACTACAAACACTTAATAGAAAAATATTCACTTAAAATAATATAGGCATATTATCATTAATTTTAAGAACAAATTTGCAGCTTAAAGCTACCGTACCTCTGTGGTGCTGGGTCTCATTTAAGAAAAGCATGCTCACTACACTACCCAAAAGAAGTTAGTCCTAGACACCAAAAACACCTGAAAACTTGGCCACGAACACACAACACATTTTAGTCTTTACCTGTCATCAAACTTCTCTTAAACTCCGTGGCTAGGATTCAAACAAAAAATTGTTAAACACTAGGCACGTTATGTGGGTTGTTACCGAGGCTTGACGGGACTGTACCAGAAACTGTTCCCTCCTATTTGATATTCAATTGACCAACTACATGCAAAATAATGTAATGAATGAATGTCTGTATATTGGCTTTTGAGGGCCAGTTTAATACCTACTGAATGAGAGGAAGCAATTTACCAGTAAAGTTACACCAAGCCTTGCTTGCCTTGTTAGTAACCCACAAGCCCCAACTGTTAAAAACTCTCATAATAATAATAATACACTTGAGCATAAGTTGAGATGGACACCACCGCAACTTGAGAGCATCGTTTGAAAAGATTATCCAGTATTTTCAGACACAGATAAAATTAAACAATGTTTCAGAGACTAGATTTTTTTTAGAACCGCGTCTTACTAGCCGTTTGGGTTAAACGCTTATATACTGAGTACACTAATGGTTTTAGGAATGAGGAAGATTATATATTTAGGAAGTTCACCCGCATTTTCTTGGTGGGGAGCGTGTAGAACCATTTTGGAAAAATCACCATCAGTAGACCCAACTGTGATTCGAACCTCGATCTTCCCGTCATCGGCAGTTTATTCTACTGGAAAAGTAGCGCGTTAGACCCGCCTCGGTGGCGTAGTTACGTTAGCTAACGTGCTAGTTTCGTGTTAAGATAGACTGCCGAGGATGGGGATATCGAGGTTCGAATCTTGGTCGGGTGAACTGGGGGTGTTTTTCCCTAAATGGTTTTACACTCTCCCCCTATGCGGTTTCAATTCCTCTAAATTCAACCCTCCCAATTCCTAATCCATTAGCGTAACTAGTACTTAAGCGTATTATCCGAACGGGTAGTAAGACGCGGTTCTAAATAAAAACTATAAAAAGTGCTTCAGACGACGCAGCCACATTTTATTTTAATTTCAACATAAAGGTAAAGATATAATGGAATATTTAAAATTACAGCCTTGACATCATGTCTTCAACTTTTTAAGGAGGCAAAAATAAAAACCCAAGCTTAACCGTAACCAAGTTAGCCATCAAATTATGACTCACGTAAAATTCATCATGTCCTCCAACAAACTCCAAACCTTGCCCATCAAGCCTTTGACTTGAACAGAACCATTATTTTCAATTACCAGTGTATAAGGGGGATTCTGTGAAACAAATCAAAATCAATCAAATAACATCACGAATTATTAATTTAAATAATACTATAGCTACATAACTGCAACCAAAATAATGGAACTATTATAGCATTGAGGAAACTAAGGTGTGTACCCCTTTTCTTTTATACCAATGGGTACATCTCCCCGATACCCCAATCACCAATGCGTCAGTGCCGAAAACGTTCCTTTCCCTATTTTCTTTATCATCTGGGACGTCTCCCTCGTTAATCAAGCAAAGACAAACAACACCATTCTGTTGTAAAGTTACATTAATTCTCTTCTCTCGAGGTCAGATACACCAGGTTCCCCTTAACATATATCCATCTAACACTCTATCTCGAACAGTTTTTTGCTTCACATTTTCACGTCCGTTCCGTCCCTCAACGTAGGCTTCACTGTCCCTATCTTAGTCTGCCGGACCTCTCCTCAGAGTGAGCACCGTGCCGTCTAGCGGCACACCTTCCAACCAAGCCTCACGGTGTGACGCAGACGGAACACACTCCCCTCCCTTTTACAAAGAAAATTTTCAATATACAATCAAAATGCAAATATCACAAAAATATACTTAAATACATATAAATGCATAGAATTCACACTCGAACAGAAAACACAAAGAATAATTCAGGTGACCACCTGAATACACAAATCTATAGTCGTAAATATATATATGAAAACTTACAGACTGAACCTTAAAACTAATTACAACTCTGACCCGTTTCATCCAAACCTGTCAACGGACCAACGTAAACAAAACAAATCAAAATATATCAAAAATCACAAGTTATAAAAACCGGGCGGGGTATCTCCTAGGCCGAGGAACCCTCTACCCTTCCTTCCAATTCTACTAGTACGTGGTACGGTTTCTAAAGGCTGACGTGAGCTTTCCGTGCGAGTCGACCCGACTCTAGCTCCTTTAATAGCACCGTAACAGGTGTCAAGAACCGTTAAATAATAGCCGGAGCGGACCACCTAAAATGAAGTTTAGCGGTAACTCCTTTTCCCGCCTTGCTTATGTTATGCATCTTCCAAACCACCCGGTCCCCTACCTTGTACGGGACTGGCTCTCTACCTCTGATGTACCGTCGGGATAATGTTTCATGGGCCCTTTTTAGATGTTCCAGAGCCTCGGCCCTACGGCGTACTGACAACTGGGCGGGCTTCTCGTCCCAGTCTTCCGAGAATATCTCCCACTGAAGATTGATCGGTTGTAATGGCTCATACCCAATTAAGAGCTCAAATAGGGTTCTTCCATGGCTCGCATGTTCAGCTGTGTTGAATGCGAGTTGTAGCCACGTCAGGTTAGTATCCCAATTTCTATGATTTGCGTGATGATACTCAATGAGCGCGTTTTCCAGGTCCCGGCGGAACCTTTCCACTTAGGATGGGTTGGGATAGTAAGGAGAAGTAGTAATATTACGGATGCCCCTCGCGAAGAACATGCCCCTAAAGGCCCCTGACTGGAACTGACTCCCGTTGTCGGATACTATAGTACAAGGTAGCCCAAAACTACGGAAGATGTTTTCATCCAGTAGTTTCACTGCTGCCTCCGCCGTCGCTCTCCTAGCGGGCATCATCCAAACGTACTTGGTAAATCCATCTATCGCTGTCAAAATATACGTATATCCTACTTTCGACTGGAGTAGAGGTCCAAATAAATCAATAAATAATCTTTGCATTGGGAAGTTTGTTACTTCCGAGCAGGACGCACCATACCTTGTCATTTGGGCTGGTTTGGAACGCGTACACGTCCCGCAACTCCTTACGCGTTCTATTATATCCTGGTTCATACGTTCCCAATAGACCATCTTTCCTATTTTTGCAAGTGTTTTCGCAATCACGACGTCGATATGTATTTCAGGAACAACGACCTTCCAACCCACCTTTCCCGAAGGTTTAGTCAATAGAAGTACTCTCTTCATTTTGAATTTAGCCACAGATTTTCCTTCAGAAAGATCCTTACAAACCTTTCCCAGAACGGGATCCTTTTTTTTGTGCTAACCTAATGGACGAAAAGATCTTTGGCATTTGCCCTAATATCCCCAGAGGAACCGGGTCCCATATTTCTTTTCTAGTGGCGCCAATATCATCTTCTTCAAACATCCCAGACAGGCCATCAACAACGCAATTATCCTTTCCCGGGATGTGTACTACTTCGAACCGTAGGGACGTCAGCCTTGCTATCCCTCTCCCAATTTTCCCTGTCTGTCTGGGGTGATTCAGTAGCCATGACAGTGCTTATTTGTCACAATGTAACTCGAACTGGCTATGTTCCAGATACGATCGGAATTTGTCCGTCCCGAACACTACGGCCAGAGCTTCCAGTTCGTAGGTAGAATAATTCTTCTCATGAATTTGTAAAAAATACCCTACTGGCATAAGCTACCGGCCGCAAGCCCACTGCTTCTTTCTGGGCCAACACCGCTCCCAAGCCAGTTGATGATGCGTCCGTCTGTAATATGAACCCCTGTTCGAAATCTGCCATCTTTAAGACCAGTGGGGTTACAAGGTCCTCTGGGAGATTACGGAAGGCTTCCTTGCCGGTTTCTGACCATCCGAGAGGCTTTCCCGTCTTTTTAAGCTCGTACAGCACCCCTGCTTTCGACGAAAGGTTGGAGATAAAACATCCATAAAATCCTACCATTCCTAGGAACTGGGCTAATTTGCGTCCCGTTTTGGGTAAGGGAAACTCACAAATCGCTCGGGTCCTCTCTGAGCTAATAAACAACCCCTTTGATGAGCTATGGTGTCCCAAAAAATCAATCTCTGACACCGTGAATCATATTTTTTCTGGATTCACCATTAACCTTGACTTTCGGAGCCTAGCGAGCACTTCTCTCACGTGTTCCACATGTTATTGCCTATTTTTAGAGTATACCACGAGGTCTTCTAAATAGTTGAACAAAAAACGTGCTGTATGTCCCCAAAAATGGTGTTCAATAGTCGTGTGAGTATTTGGGCCCCAGTTACTAACCCAAACGGTAGGACGTTAAACTCGTACAACCCAACCTGCGAAATGAAGGCAGTAGTGATGGGTCGAACCAGCTCGTTGATGCGAGCTAGCTTACATAAGCTCGCTCACTCAAAAGAGACGTTCATCTGAGTCATATCGTTCACCACATTGCTGGCTCGCTCCCAATCCCTTCACCCCTTCAATATCCAAAAACTTGATGAGCGAGCGCTAACTAGTTCTCATAATTCCCGTTTCAAGCGTGCAAATCTGTCTCTTTCCTTTCAACTTATGAACGAATTAAGTTTTATGTGTAATTTATCCGAATCCTGTTGTGTTTGATTCTTTAATTCTATTACTTAATCATATTACTTATAATAATTAACCTTAGCATATAACCTTGATTGTCTAATTCACAGAATTATGTCTAAGTGATGTTAAGAAAAATTGTTAGTTTAATATTGTAGGCAGTGCTGCTATCTAGTAACGATAGTAAGCATTTATAGTTGATTTTTTCTTAGTAGTGAACGAAGAACGACAGAAGAGTTATGAATGACAAACACTCCCGACTCTTGCCAGAGCGGATGTACGAGAGTGAAACAGTCGTGAGTAATGGTGGCGTGAATGACTCGCTCGAGAAGCGAGAATCATTCGTTCACAGCTCTCGTTCAAGAGTCGTTCAATTTGAATGACTCGCTCACGAGCTACCCATCACTAGAAGGCAGTCAATGGTCTAGTCTCTTCAGATAGTGGTATCTGGTAATATGCCTTGTTAAGGTCGATAATTGTGTACACTGAGGCTCCACCCAAGAACTGCAACGCCATCTCTATGGTGGGCATTGGTGTCACCTCATATTTAATCTTCCGGTTCAACTTTCTGTAGTCTATAACTAATCGTCTCTCCCTATTTTCTTTAGAAATAAGAAAGCAAGGAGAAACGTAAGGACTGCTGGAGCGCTGCATTATACCCTTCTGTTCTAAAGATTTTATGTGGTTTTTTAATATCTGCAACTTGGGAGGCGCATAGTAATAAGGTTTGTATCTCACCGGGGTCGGATCGTTTAGTTCAATCGAGTGTGTCATTATGTCGGTACACCCGACCTTACTCGTCACTACGTCCGGAAATTCTTCCTTTAGAATTGTCGATTTCACCCTCGTCAAGTCACCTACCATACTAACCGCCCTCTCTCCCAAGTCACCTATTACCTCTAATGGTACTACGAATTCTGTCGCAAACGGGGACGTCACTTCCTCTTCGCGAAAATGTATATTCAGTCCCAAGTTCCCTATGAATTTCTTCCCTAAGATGGCATCTGTGAGTAATGAGGGAGATATCAAAAACTGGACAGGCCACGTAAACGGTCCTATCCCCAACGATACTTTGGCCTTTTCTTAGATATTTAAGGGTTTTCTATTGGCTAATATACATGTTAAGTTACACCTGTCCACTCCTTTTACTAATCCGTTCTCTTGGAGTTTGTGGTAGAATTATCTAGAAAGTACATTATCTGCCGCTCCTGTATCCAATAGGGCGACCGTAGATGTTTCTCCCATTCTGACTCTCACGCCACGCAAAAGGTTATCCCTCTTTCTTCCCGTTAGGCACTTTGCGCCCTTTAGTTCCCTGAACGCAAAAAATGTGAGCCATTCCACCCACTCTTGGACTCTCGGCCGCCCTTCCCATAAGAACAATTTCTTATCAGGTGATCGGTAGACCCGCACTGATAGAATTTCCTCGGGTAACCCCTCGTGGATTCACCACCGGTTCCCTTCCTTGCTTGGCTTGTAGTACTTGGAGGTCTCCTTCTAACTTCCGCGCTAACCCCTTCTCGGGTAAGAGGCCCCGATTGTGGGCGCTGTTGAGACCCTCCTGGTGGCATCCTTGGCCTGGCTGGCCTAATCACCCCGAGTTCATTTGGCGGAATGGTTCCACTCATGCATATTTGTTCGGAGCGTCTCACCCTGTACTGGGAGATCTCTCTCTGAGTGAGTTCAAAACGTGTAGCCACCTTCTTTAGTTCTTTAATAGTGCCGATCCGTGACTGTTCGGTGTTTATTTTAATTTCTGGCCTTAGGTTGTTGTAAATTCTGTCTATGCTCCTCGGTAATGAAAACCCTCCGTGACGTCGTATTAGGATCTGAATGTCTACTAGATATTCTGCCACACATTATTGTGGTCCCTGTTGTCGTCCTCTGATATCGTCTTACAATGTCATTTGGTAATAATTAGAAGGGAAAAAGTTCAACCTAAAACTCTCTATGAAATCTCCCAGGTCTTCTAGGTGCTTGTGTTATTCCGGACCCAGCTCAGCCCTTTCCCTATGAATAGTTCCGGTAACGCTTCCAACCCCTCTTCGTCCGTGAGTTGATAAATTTATTTGTTTTCGGTTATCCATTCGATAAAGTCCACCGGTTGCATCTGCTCCGTAAACTTGACATTCCAATCACGGACGAGATTGAGAACAAATACCAGGCGACTTCTTCCCTCAGCGAGCATCCTGTCTGCTAAACTCTCCAATACCGGTTCGTCGCGATGGGATTGGTCAAGTTGTCCGGCTACCAAATGAATTGCCCTGCGGGGCATTCCCTCCGTCCATAAACTAGTTCCTGGCTTGTTGGTCACCGTCTCCCCTTTCCTTGTGATTTCTGATTCCGGGCCTACTGTGTCTGGTCCCCCCAAACTTTCCTGTACCTCAAATTCCCTTAGGTCCGACTCCTTCTCCTCTCCTTTCGGGCTCTTTAGTAAGAACAGGAGGTGTGCATGTAATTGAGAACTTTCTTCCAGGAGCTTTGCTCTTTTTTCCTCCAAAGACGGATCATCCTGCCGGCATGCTTCGCTCTGTCGAGAATGTGTCGACTCGTCGTTAACCATTTTTTCCCCTGGGGATAACTAGGCTTCGGATTCCCCCTAGCTTCGTCTTTTAATCTTTCAAGCTTCTGTAATAAATGAGGGCCCTCTGTAGTAAACCCATGCACCAGTTCCCTGTTGATTAGTTCTTCCCCTTCGTCCTCTTCTTGGTCTACCAAGTCCGACAATTGACATCTCATCTCCACCACCGAGCTGGCCGGGTCGCGCCCCTTATAGAGATCTCGTAGAACAATTCGTCCTTTACTAGCCGAGTCGGATCCATCTCTCCGGGACACTACACGCCAACCAGGACAACACTGATTCCCACCGTGTGGCTAGCCAAAACTCTACTATTATAAACTAGGCCACCTAACATCAGAAAATTCCTGTTAATACACAGTGGGGGCATAACCGTATCGACGTATCACGAAAACATAAAAAAAAACAATTCGGATATTCCACTCCAACAGCGTCTTCACAAGCGTCTTCACAAGCATCCCTCATACACTTATTCATGAATACATTAAACAACTATGGGGACATAACACAACCTTGTCAGTAGCGGATTTAGGCTTAGGCTCGTGAGGCCCGGGCCTAGGGTGGCAAATTTTGAGGGGCGCCAAAATTTTTAATTGAAATAATTTATATTTTAATTACAATCAATTTATTATTAATTCTATATTTAATTGTTATGTTAAAAAAATAAATGTTTAATTTATACCTGAATTAGATTTCTTATTATTATTGTTACTATTTTCATTATTTTATACACACACATATATGTATATATATATACTGCTACAAAAAAAAAAAGGGCGCCACATCGTCTCGGGCCTAGGGCGTCCTCAAACCTAAATCCGCTACTGAACCTTGTTCAATGTAAAACTATTCGCTCAAAGCTCCATCCATCCTATCGCATGCTTTACTTACATCATACACCACCATAATTGCATTTATTAACCATGCATCCACGCCATACTCTCTAAAAAACATTCCATAACATAATCCTATTCACATGATCATACAATTTCTCCAGATCAACAAATGCACAATAAACGTTCTTACTGCCATACAGTGTTCAATCACTTGTAGCAATGCAAATATATGCATGCAGCCTCTACCTTGCATGAACACACATGCCTACCCCTAATCTTAATAGTTTGTTTCTCAATTAGTCATGAAAAATCCAATTAAACTTTAATCCTTAATGAATTCTTGTTAGAAACTTCAGATCACTCTTTTGATTAAGTTTATAGCTATAAGAATCAAATAAAAATTATCTCTAAAAGAACTAACATTAGTGACTTTCGGTGACCTGACGGTCTAGGGTTAAGGTGTCGGACTTCTATGCTGGCGTCCGGGGTTCAATCCTCGGTCCCGGCACAGATTTATCTGATTACCAAACCCTTCCTTCACCTCTGACAAGACATCTTGTGAATGTGGGGAATGCCAGGCCTCCACCGTGGTTCGGATTCCACGTTAAACTGTAGGTCCTCCATTTAATCTCACAATCACCCTACCATTACACATTAGCGTAAGTGCTTGTAACCCGAACGGGTAGTAAGACGCGGTGCTAATAATAATAATAATAATTAGTGACTTTCAATCGATGTTTGCAAGGAAAATTATTTTTGTAGGTGCTAGTTAAGGTCATTCGTAATAAATATGAGGTGTAATACTTACCTTGATGGTGTACGCTAACATCTCGAACCCTTGCAAGTTGCTCCTCCTCTGAACGTAACTCTTAGACAGAGTGATCATCTCTCCCTGACCGTCGACCTCCAAGATCAATCTCACCACCAGTGCCATGGT
Source organism: Timema douglasi (assembly GCA_901482245.1). Taxonomy (NCBI): domain Eukaryota; kingdom Metazoa; phylum Arthropoda; class Insecta; order Phasmatodea; family Timematidae; genus Timema; species Timema douglasi. The sequence goes on along the minus strand of CABEEJ010002261.1, from coordinate 63,860 downwards.
CTTCTTCTCTATGTGGTACACCTCATACAGGAGGTTCTTGTGACCGTCGTGATGGGCCACGATCATCTCTCTGCGCATGTTGACTGTCACATTATTCAGCTCGTAGTCAATCTCTCCGATGTTCGTGAAAACCAACCATAAAAAGTTCAAGCCGCTTACCGGCTGTCGAGTCATCTCCTTTTCTTTAAACTGTGCACACAAAAATGTTAATACTTTAGGGTGGACTGGATTGTTCCAAGCGGACCGGGACTACAAATATGACGTCCCTGAATAATTTATATTCGTGTTATTAGTAAACATAATCATCCGACACTTTAGCTCAGTCGGCAGCGTGTCTGTCTACTGAGCTAAGGGTCCCGGGTTTGATTCCTGGCATGGCTGAAAAATTGATCATTGGTGAAATGTGGGTTTAACCTTTCACAGTGATGAATTAACGGTTGGGGACTGGATGTTGTGTCTGTTCTATGTTTGAGTTAGTTTATAAGGCTTAGGAATTTACGGCAGGCTGGTACTGTAAAATATCTGACTTGAATATAAAATAACTGACCCAGGTCACGGGTTGAAACAGTAATGGATGTAAAGTAAAGTAAATTTAATCTTGAGGCCATTTCAGCTATATTATCGATTATTACGTTGTTATGAGTCTACTTAAAATATCAGTTTTACTTTCTAATGACACAAACAAAAAATACTTCTAAATTGTTAGACAATAGCTGGGAGTTTATTTTGTATATTATTTTAAGTTTTTAAAAGGATCCTCCACCAGATACTTGAGTAGATGACAAAGATAATATCAGTCAGTACTTGCTAAACAAATACTTTTACATTTTGGCTTAAGAGATTGTTTATAAACAACAAGAAACAACAAACGGACATTTTTACATTTGTTGTCAAGGAATATCTTCCTAAATTATCTATTCTGAACACCCTCAGAATTACTCACTCAAACTTTTGATTTAAATTTAATAAAAATGATTACTTGGAATTTAACTGATATCTTTATTTTAGTTTAAGAGAGTTGCGGCTGAACAAATCGAACCAACGCACCGGGAACTCTCCCGGCAACCCAATCCATCCCTTCTTTTAACTTAGCTATAGTAAAAAATAGATACATAAACCAGAAAAACTGTTTTTAACTTAGCTATAGTAAAAAAAATAGATACATAGACAAAAAATTGGTATATTATCTATTCTTCCCTTCCTTCTATATTAATATTTTCGATATCGAAGTGATTCACTGAAAAAGCGAACCCGAATGTCATAGAAACATAAAAGTGATAATGTTGTTAGTTAATATTCTTTTAGTCGGTGACCTGGTGGTCTAGGAGTAAGGTGTCAGACTTCTGTGCTGGCGGCCGGGGTTCAATCCTCGGTCCCGGCACAGATTTATCTGATTACCAAACCCCTCCTTCACCTCTGATAAGACATCTTGTGAATGTTAGGAATGCCAGGCCTCCACCGTGGTTCGGATTCCACGTTAAACTGTAGGTCCTCCATTTCATCTCACAATCACCCTACCATTACACATTAGCGTAAGTGCGTATAACCCGAACGGGTAGTAAGACGCGGTGCTAGTAATAATAATAATAATATTCTTTTAAATATATCCTTAATATTAGGTTAAATATGTGGATGCTATTTCATTATTAAGAAATAATTAATAGCTTATTTAATTAAAATTATTAATTTTTAAATACTAAGAAAATCACATTTTGTTGGAATGAGCCCTATAGACGACTGCTTAGGTTTACCTAAAGGACCTACCCTGTTCTTACCTCTAGTTCAAGAAGTATTCTGTTTCCTTCATCCATATAAAGAAGGACTTGAAGAATCCTCACTGGGCACATGTAGCGACTAACATCATATGTATTGTGTGTGTTGATTATGGCCGTTGGTATACCTTTCTCATTCAAAAGTATCTGAACTTGCTTGAAATAAGTTTCTTTAACTGAGGACAAATATTTTGTTTATTAAATCCGCCAATATGTTTGTTATTCATTCTAATGTTTAACATGAGGATTTAAACGACATAGAGTACCAGGATAAGAAAGTTAAGGCAAAAAGGAAATGTAACAACATTCCCCTGAAGCGACAATGAAGAACTGTGATATAGAATAAACTCATCTAGGAGGAACTCGAACCCAGGTCTATGTCAACCATTTTTAATGATGTAACCTAGATGGCAATAAAATTTGCAAGAGCAAAACCCCTTCACAGGATACTACACAAATGTCATCAAATGACTGTTTTAAATATTTGAGTATACTATACAACAGTAAATGTTTGAATGAAGAAAAATTGTATGTAAATACCCATTATTAAATTATACTCATTAAAACAAACACATCATTTTGTTAATTACAACAAACACTCTTTATATATATTATATATATATATATAATAATAATAATAATAATATATATATATATATTATAAATTTTTATGACAAATCAGAGAAAATGTGAAATTCTCAAAATTTGGCCTTGCAGATTTAAAAATAGATATCTAGGATTGGTTTCTCATGATAAATAAACTTTTACAAACTAATAATAATTTTAGGTTACAAAAAAATGTATTTTTGAAATTATTTAACACTGCCGGAGGTGTGAGTTCTCAATTCACCCACTCATCTCTCCTCTCTAAGGGCCAGTTTCATAGTCAAATTTAGTACGCCTTAAGTGCGGCGTTACACTAAGTACATGACGACACCTACCTAAACCAGAATGGAATGGGCCAGTTTCCTATGCGAGAACGGCCCATTCCATTCTGGTTTAGGTAGGTGTCGTCATGTACTTAGTGTAACGCCGCACTTAAGGCGTACTAAATTTGACTATGAAACTGGCCCTAAGTCTACGACCACGCTTGTGACCTAGTCTCCACGAACAGGTCGCAGTAGTTTCATACATTGATTCTTATGAGGACGGCCACACTTGGTGACCAGTGACAGCGACAGATTTTAAAACACTTTCGTGGGCGTTTTCAGGTCTCAACGGCAAATACGTTCACCTTTATTTCTTATGGAGGTGGCCACACTTACGTTCCTGTCGAAGCCTGTCAGGAGAACACTGTACACTTGTGTGGGTTTTCTTGTGTCATCCTAGGTTAAAATGTCGACCGATAAGGTGCTCGGGACCACGCTATCACTCCTCCACTGAGCATTTTCACAATCCTTCTTGCAGACCACCCAGTGTTCTCGTCCATCTTGAGTTTGACACTCGGTAAAGTACAGTACTTAGCCATGTTTGATACCAAGTTAACTTATTTATAAATGAAGTAAATGCAAGATCACCACTGTGGAATATGAAACATCGAGACTACGCAAACAGTAATGTTAGATCCAAGCTTTGGATAGAGGTTGCAGTTGCAACCTCGAAAGGTTGGGATGAATTAAACAATGAAGAAAGAAATGAACGAGGTAAGAACTTCTTTAATTAGCATAAATAAAATAATAAAATTATACAATATACAGTATACAAATTAACAATAGATTGAAATGCTTGGTGAGGGTTTGGAATGCAAAGGTTGTTTCCAATCATAGTAGTTAATTCTACTGAGTAAATAATATTTTTTTAAATACCGTAAACACACAGTAGCCCCATGGCTTCTTTGGTGCTGACTGACAGCTCACAGCCGACTTCTGACAGTCAACATTTAGGTATATACCAGAATTTTGACAGTCAGAAGTGACAGCTGCTAAACACATGTTTTTGCAGATCATATGGTTCGGCGTAGGGTTACATAATTTTGTCTGGTAACTTTTCAAAGCTGTCAGTCAGCACCAAAGAAGTCATGGGGCTACTAGCGATAAATTGCATTTTATACGTGACACCGAAAACATTATAATTAAATAGGGGTGTGTTTCAGGTTTTTCACAAGTCTAGCAACAATAGAATTTTAATATCAGATCACTGCATTTATTTAAAAGTCACACGTGAAATGACATAATATTTTTCCCACTAGGTGGTGCCCCTGATTGCCATACTGTATACTGTAATTTGTTAATTTCAAAACTAACTTTGAATAATACTTAGTTACTGGTTGCCAAAATCTGAAAGATGGTTATGATTTACAAGGGACCATCGATAAATTACGTAAGGATTTGGGGAGAGGGGTATCTTATGATCCCTTACATGGGGGGAAAGGCCGGGGTTCAATCCTCGGTCCCGGCACCGATCTATCTGATTACCAAACCCTTCCTTCACCTCTGACAAGACAACTTGTGAATGTGGGGAATGCCAGGCCTCCACCGTGGTTCGGATTCCACGTTAAACTGTAGGTCCTCCATTTCATCTCACAATCACCCTACCATTACACATTAGCGTAAGTGCGTATAACCCGAACGGGTAGTAAGACGCGGTGCTAATAATAATAATGAGAGAGAGTCAAGTGTACTTAGCGTGTTTAGTAACACTGTTCAGGCCGAGTCCTTGGGCACTGGCGGGGTGTGAAGATATATCCTCCCACCACGGGGCACCGGCGGGGTGTGAAGATATATCCTCCCACCACGGGGCACTGGCGGGGTGTGAAGATATATCCTCCCACCACAGAGCACTGGCGAGTGCTAGTTGCTGTTCTCCAAGAGGAGCAACTTCAAATTGTTCGTCGTGAAGGGGTGGCGGTCCAAACACAATAATTAAGGTATCATCTATCCTGCCACCCACCCATCAACTCCTAGTCGATGGTATTTGAAGATTGCTTACAACTAGACAAAGTGTAGGCGTTCAATTAAACAAAAAAAATACTGTTTTATTCCCTGTTTTCTCTATAATTTACTGTATGAGTAGGTTCGTTTGGGAGGTCGGTATATGGGAAGGCGTAGTGCCGCTACCTGAACCTAGCTTTGTGAAAGCCATTTTATTGAAACTAAAAGGCAATTTTTGCTTTTTCTCTGGTAAAATCATTTTTAAAGTGAACTATTTTTTAAAAATGTCTGCTTAATAGTGCTGCTGTCACTCGGGACTGCACCATATCAGTTGAAGGACTCAAGCGCTCCCGAAGAACGCAGCCATCTTAACCTGGACTCCGTGGGTCTGGTGTATATCTTATTTGTGACCCAGGCTCCAAAATTAAGGAGGGAAGTTGGTGCTATCGACAAAGGGCCTCCATAAAATGTTGTATTTAAAAATAGTTTGGTGCTATAGATTTATATTATTGTAAGATATTTAAAATAATAATTATAACTTGTTATATAATTTTTTATTTATTTATGAAACAAATATTAGGCCTACCTACTAATTAATGGTACACGCAACAAACAAATATTTCAACTTGGTCATTTTCAAATAGAAAATCTATGAGTAGATTAAATGTATTAAAATTTTCAGAGTTTTCACAATTTTTTCTGTCACTGACAAGATTAACCAAACTACGAATAAAATAATAAATATTTTTATTTTAGAAGTTTTGACTTTTTTTTTCTGTCCTTATCAAAAAACGAAATATATACTAGTTACTTTATTCTAAACAAATCAAATTTATTGTTATGATAATATTACTTAAATTAAATTAATAATCTTTTTACCACTAAGTTATTAGAGAAGGTAGGAATATGAGATAGGGTAGAAATTTGAGATACCATGGTTTTGATCTCTGTTCACTACTGGCATCTAGCAGATATCTTGGAAACTATACACCTCAGACACGCCACCGTTATGTTGCAGACAGCGAGCGTTTTGTTTGTAGTACTGAAGCATGGTGAACGTTTGATGTTTTGGCGCCAGCTTAAAGTTTTCGCTAGTAATTATTGATTAGCCAACTACGACTGTTTCTATCAAGATTTTTCAACAAATTAATGCGGTAAGTTACATTATATGAATTGTAGTTTTAGAATATAAATATAGTTCACACAAATATTGCGTCTTTCCATGTGAGTTATTAGAAAAATCCAAAACGATGAGTTGGTTGAAATATGAGACACTTGGTGGGTAGTAATATGAGACTATCTCATATTTCTACCACAGTTTTTAACACAAGTGTTTTTCAATACTCTAATAGATCATATTACATATTCTTTATGTTCAAACATCCTATAAACGTACATACATATTTCAGATGCCAAGAACTAAATTACAAAAAGAAAGCGAAGGCTTAAGAAAAAATTATAATAAGGAAGACATGATAAGAGCTATTAAAGCTGTTAAAGCCAAAGAATGTGGATATTTGAAGGCAGCAAAGAAATATAATGTGCCACGATCTACCCTTGCACGTCTATGTTCAAAGGTATGTAGAGTGTTATGTTTTATGTTCAGCTGCAATTTTTTCTCGACTTAACTAGCCAGTCTTCAAAGTAGTCTATTTACTGTTATTTTATAACATTTTTGTTAACTTGTTTCAAAGGTGAATGAAGGTGTTACTGTTGAGAGTGTAGCTGCTACGAAATTAGGGAGAAAGACAATTTTGGGTAAGTAGCTTATATCTTTTTTATCGACGTTACATTAGATAATTTATTGTTAGACTTATTTTTAATATTCTGAATTAACACTCTACTTTATTTTAGGTGATGAAATTGAAAAACAACTAGTTGAATATATTCTAACAATGGAATCCAAGTTCTACGGTTTGACCACGAATGACATAAAGAAGATGGCATACCAATTAGCTGTTAGAAATGGCATCAAGCATCCTTTTGGAGATGAAAAAGCAGGAAGAGGCTGGATAGACCATTTTTTGTCACGCCATAAGGACACGATTTCACTGCGTAAGCCTACAGGTACGTCTGCTGCCAGAGCACTAGGTTTCACTAAAGAAAGAGTGGATGCTTTTTTTGACAATCTTGATGAACAATATGAGAAATTTTCATTTACTCCCGATCGAATTTACAACGTCGACGAAACAGGGTTGTCTGTTGTGCAGTCAAAAATACCCAAAGTTGTGGGGTTAAAAGGCAAAAGACAAGTTGCTAGCCTAACTTCAGCCGAACGAGGTGGGCTGATTACTTTAGTGTGTTGCATGAATGCAGCAGGGAGTTTTGTGCCTCCGATGATAATTTTTCCAAGGAAAAATGAAAACAAGCAGTTGATGAAAGGAGCCCCACATGGATCGATTGCTACATACCACCCGTCTGGCTGGATTCAAGCACACCTTTTCACAAAATGGTTCCAGCATTTCTTAAATGTTGCCAAACCGACAAAAGATTCTCCAGTATTGTTGATTCTGGATGGCCATTATAGCCACACCAGAAATATAGAGGTCATCGATTTGGCCAGAAATAATTTTGTGTCAATTGTGTCGCTTCCCCCGCACTCGACACACAAATTACAGCCTCTAGATAAAACCTTCATGGGTCCACTGAAGGCGTACTACAGCGAGGAAGTGCGGCTATGTTTGCGGCAACAACAAAGAGCACTGAGTCCATTCGACATTGCAGACTTATTCGGGAAGGCATATTTGAAAGTGCAAACAGCTGAAATAGCTGTTAAGGGATTTCTTGTAACCGGAATCTACCCGCTAAATAAGAATATTTTCTCCGACGCGGATTATATAGCAGCAGCCCAAAAAGTAGGGCCCCTATCTTTGACCACATCACCACAAATAGCACAAACTTTGCCTGCAACTGATGTTTCCCCGCAGACTCCGACTAGCTCCTGTCCATCCACATCTGCAACTCACGTCTCTCCACCGAGTCCAACTAGCGCCGGTACATCCAAGTCTGCAATGATTGCACCGCATACTCCATCTAGCTCCGGTCCATCTACAAGTGGCTTAGGGAAAACATTCAAACCTCACGACATCTCACCTGTTCCAACAGTTAAAGCTAAAGTTACAAATCGTGGACGTAAATCATGTGGTTCCGCAGTTATTACCTCATCACCATATAAGAATGACTTACTTCGCACTACACCAAGGCGAGCTGTCACCTTATCCTCTAAAAGAAGAAATTCAAAAAATCAAAAGAAGAGGCAAGTTAGGCCTATTGAATCCGAAACAGAAGAATCTTCAAGCGATGATAGTGCTTCATTAATTGATTCAGATGATTCTGATATGGATGAACCTGGCCAGCTTCATCCAGATTCACAGGATGCCAGTTGCCTATTTTGTGATGGCAAATTTTCTAACGACTCTAGGGGATAATTGTGGGTAGTGTCTCCTATGCAATATGTGGGCCCATAGTGATTGTGCTGGTGCAGAAAAAGACACCTATGTATGTGATTATTGTAAATAGAATAGAAGTGTATCATTTGACAACAGTAGACTATATTTATAGTCTTTGTTTTGAAGTTTTATACATATTATTATTGTTTGTTTTTTTATCTGGAAATACTATCTCATATTACTACCCTATTTTTGAAAAATCAGTTTGTGCCAATTTTTTTTAAATAAGATATTTTTTTTATAGTGGTTTTGTCTATCTACTTTCTGATTATGTCACTTATTGCACATACAATTACCTTTCTTTAGACGTTTTATTCTTTAGTCTAAGTCTATTTTGAGGTTTGATATGGGGAAAAATAAAATGGGTATCTCATATTCTTACCTTCTCCTCTAACAATTAATTTTGTAGAGAATAAAATTACAGTGTAGAAACCTTGAAAAGAGAAGTATTTGTTTAATGGTGTGGCCTCCAATCTTTTACTACTCCAGGGTCTCCACAGCTCTTAACCCAGCCGTGACTGTACCTGTGAGGTGTTTTCAACCCTGAATAGAACACTGACTGTCCCACTATCAACGAAAATACATGTGAGGTGTGTAAAGCAGTGCCTACATAATATTATTGGACAAATGGAAAGCAAGTGTGAAAAAAATATATCACAGATCCAGTTAACACGTTCTACTTACCCTGGCATCACTCCATGACACGCCACTGGAATCCTAGGAACATACCTGTCCGTCTGTTAGTCATGTACTTATGATATCAACTCACCTATATCCCTCCTGGGCTCCCAGAACCAATGGGTTTTGTACACCAGGTGGACACACCTCATGTGGGAATGGTCGCGGACAGCGGCTATGACGTCAGCGTACTGCCGCGGAGGTAACATCTGGGGAAAACTGGTGTTGGTGATTACAATAGGACGTCTCTCCATCTGGGATGACACTTCTATAACCCTCATCACGAGGATCCAGGTTAAGTTCAAGACTATCCTGGAGATATGAGTTATCTTCATTTTCTTGCAAAAATTTAAAGTTGACTAGTTGGGATTCTCTTTGAAACAATAAAAATGATCCATGCATGAGTATATAAATCACCTACAATACATTCCAAACTATCCGTACTTGGGTTTTTGGATTATCCGTGCCAAATTATTCAAGTAAAAACGTCAACAATACATTAAAGCAGAAATTAATACACATCATAAAACAGATGTAGTATGAAATAATAGCACACAATTTTCATTGTCTGTGTATGCATACCTATGTAAAACTGGTTTATATAAATTACTAGTTGGTGTACCTGTTATTCGCATGAGGTACCTATAAATTAGCTTTTAGTTTTAGAATAGAAAATAAGCCACAAGAATTAGTATAACAATCTTAAATTATGTTTAAATATTAGTTAATACTTTATTGATAAAATTAAATTTTCTTAGTAATTATTTTATTCCCTCCTCTTTATTTGACCCCGAAACATATCGTCATATGAGACTAAAACTCAAAATAAGGAGAAGGGAATAAAAGAATGACAGATAAGATTTAATTTGTTATCATTTATTACTCCTTACCAAAATAATTATTTATTGGTTTAAATTGTGATACAAAACGCGAAGTAAGCTGCGTATACACAATATAAAAATAGAAATATAATCTGAAAATGTTTTAAAAATTGACATTTCATTTGAAGATTAAGTTTTAGCTTCTATACACAGTATTTAGAACACCTGCTTGTTGTTGCTAATAGAATAAAAAGAAGTGTGTCACGCCATAAATAATTGGTTGTTGAAGGGTGTCATTAAATCCAATCAAAAGTATTTTAGCATTTTTATACTGCATTCACCCACCCCGTTTATCCTTATTAACTATTTTATCACTTTTTACACCTTTTTACATAAATAAATAACCTTTTTACTCCTCCCTAGCTTGTCTTGCGGTTTTCAAGCAGCAGGCCCTGGGTTTCCTTATGTGCTAGGTAGAACCTTTTGGAAGAAGAATTACTTAAAACGCAGTATTCTTGGAATATCAACCAATGTTAGTTTTAAAATTAATAATTCATTAATTGTATATTTATTAACAATTTAAACATTAGTATTTGCACAATTAGCATTGAATTTTAAAAAATCCAGTCCAGATCATAATGGGTATGCGGCGCAGGACTAGCATACCCGGAGAATACGCCACTGTCTCTTGACTGGGCTATAACAGACAGGCAGAAACTTGAGGCAGAGAGACGCGAGGCGGTCCGTGGCGATCCACTTTATAGCAAAGTAATTGGTTTTAAAAAGCGATTTGACGTGACAAGATAAACGTCGAGAACCTGATTGCCCAAGTATTTGCCAGGCCACTGGTTTTCTCCAATTTGTGTTTTGCATCTCCAAAACATCCGGGACTTTACAGACAAAATAATCAAATGTTGACATCCTTGTATACTCGACAAATCATGACTCATGTCACCTTAACACGGGAAAAAAAATTGTAATACTCCCCCATGGGCGTAGGGAGAATTTAAGATTGGGTAGGGGAGGTTTCAAAATATTAAGTTTATAACCAGATGTTAAGACTTAAGCTACTATTAAACCAAAAGAAGTAAGTAATCTACATTGTTATGTTATACAGTAATGGTGGAACTTTATTTGTATAAGAGGGGTGGGGAGGCAGGGGTGGCAAAATAGTTTTTTGGGAATTTTCTCCCCTCCTTTCTCTTAGTTAATATTTGAAAATTGGATGCTCCTAGAAGCTATTTTTAGTGACCCTAGTTCAGCGAATTTTTGAACACTATGCTCATCTAACAGCTATTTAGAATAGTGTTTCCCCTACACACACACACACACACACACACACACACACACACATATATATATATATATATATATGCATTTTTTAATTTGGATTTTCCTAAAGGATATTTGGAATAGTACTTTGACCAATTTTTTAAATTTGGATGATTCTTAAAGACATTCTAAGAAGTACTCAATATATTTTTTTATAAATTAGATTACTTTAGAATCCATTTGAAGTGGTCCTCACCCAGAAGTTTTTTGGAGTTAGGAATGCTCTAGAAGCTGTTTGAAGTATTTTCGGCTAATTTCTTTTTTAATCAAATGCCTTTCAAGCTATTTAAAGTGGTCTTCCCCAAGCAATTTTTTGAATTAGGATGCGCTTAGGATCTCCTTGCCTGGATTTTTTTTTTTAATAGATGTCTTTAGAAGCTAATGAAAGTGGTCTTCTCCAACAGAGTTTTTAAATTTGAATGCTTTTGTAAGTTAATAATTGGTGGGGTCTTCACTAGTATATATATATGTTTTTTTATTATATCCATATAAAAGCTATTTGGAGTGACCACCCACAGGTATTTGTTTTAAAAATCGGAGGCCTGTAGAAGGCATTTAGAGTGATATTCTCCTGGAAATTTGTCGAAAGTTAACTGCCTCTAGATGCTTTTGGAATGGTCCTTCCTTGGCAATTTTTTGAAAAATTAATGTTTATATAAGTTATTCGATACAAGGCAATCGTTAGGCTTAATTTTAAAAATGTCTGAAAATCTCGGAGGAGAGGGGTAGGGGTTGAGACCCATAGGCCCTCCTCCCTTCACTCATATATTCACCATAATAGTCCCTATCTTGACATACTTCTCATTCGAAGGCGAATGCTGTTGGAATGAGATATCTAAGAAATGGATGTGGGAAAACTCTTCTAGAGAGACAATCAATAATGAAAGGATGCTGAAGGAGCACGGTTTGAAAGGGAATGTGAAAGAAACGTATTACGTAGTTTTGGTTGGCCATGTTGAGATGATGAGTCTGGCTCGAGTGACTAAGCAAATATATGAAGGAGGTGTGGATCAAAAGAAAATGGTAGGCCATTTAAAGCAGCCCCTCCACGTATGAGTCTGGCTCGGCGTACTTTACTCGCAAGCCGGACTCGATCATATTTAACAAACACGTTCTACCACTAGCACGCGTGGACTCCCAACTTTGTTAAGACATTTCAGTGTCTATAACGAGTTTGTCGAAGCAAGTTGCAGCAGCGGTGATAATGTTGTATGTACGCGTATGTATGTATGTATGTATGTATGTATGTATGTATGTATGTATGTATGAATGTATGTATATATGTATGTATGTATGTATGTATGTATGTATGTATGTATGTGTGTATGTATGTATGTATGTATGTATGTATGTATGTATGTATGTATGTA
>CABEEJ010002261.1:29695-43541 GCA_901482245.1 Timema douglasi | reverse complement strand
TAGTTAGCCCAGTATGAACGGCTAGCAAAGCCCTGCTCGTAGTTAGCCCAGTATGAACGGCTAGCAAAGCCCTGCTCGTAGTTAGCCCACTATGAACGGCTAGCAAAGCCCTGCTCGTAGTTAGCCCACTATGAACGGCTAGCATGGCACGGCTCGTAGTTAGCCCGCTATGAACGGCTAGCATGGCACGGCTCGTTGTTAGCCCAGTATGAACGGCTAGCATGGCACGGCTCGTAGTTAGCCCACTATGAACGGCTAGCAAAGCACCGGACCAGCCAAAATGTTGGTAGAAACTCCTTGTAAGTCCCAGTAGCAATGGAGAGTTCATCCACAAAGTTTTCTTTTTGAGCACCGTGTCTTACTACCCGTTCGGGCTATATGCTTATGTACTAATTACGCTAATGGTTTTAGAGGTTAGGAAAGCTATATTCAGAGGAAGTGTATCCGCAGTTGCGTGGAGGGAAAGTGGAAAACCATTTGGGAAAATCATTTTGGAAAAACCACCCTCAGTACACCCAACCGAGATTCGAAACTCGATCTCCCCGTCATCGGCAGTCTAGTCTGTTGCAGGAGTAGCGCGTTAGACCACGCGTCCACCGAAGTGGGTCGAAGAGGGATTAATTGAACTGGGTCCAATTTGTACGGAGGAAGAACGTTAAAAAAGGTGCCATAAACACAGTTTCTGGTTGCAGGAAATATGGTGAGTTCCATCATCTTTTCCCAGATCTCTTAAAAGATGAGACGAGTTTTTTTCTTGTACTTTCATGTCTGACAAAATTTCTTACTATACACACAAAGAGTGACCAGGAGCTTTTGGAGCAAAGGAGTACAAGGACTTCCAAAATATAGGATATTCAAGAAACATGTTGGACGTTGCAAAATAAAAGTTAAAAATGTACAGTACTTATACAAATTCGCTTCATGTGATATATAGATAGCCCTATTACCCATTTTATCATAGGTTTAAGCTTTTTTTTTTATCAGATTAGCGTATCTGTTTTTTAAATGCTTTGTTGATTTACAATATATACTTAAAAACTATTTAACAAGTAAAATTATTATAACTAAACTTAACCAAAAATAAACCCTTTACATAATCTACAATCAAAAGGTATATCTATCTCATTTGACCACTGTGAAGAAAATTCAGAAAAAAAAACTCTCTCCATTGACATTATGGCAATGAAAAAAATAAATGTATCTGCCGTTTTCAGTAAATATGATGATTAACATTCTTAATGTTTGTTAATCTCAAAATATTTTATCTACTAATCATTAAATGACACATTTTCAAAATGTAGGACAGTTTGTAATTTTTGGACCCACCTCGGTGGCGTAGTTGGCTAACGCGCTTGTCGTGTGGAGCTCTACTGCTGAGGACGGGGAGATCGAGGTTCGAATCTCGGTCGGGTGAACTGGTGGGTGGTTTTTCCTAAATGGTTTTCCACTCTACCTCCACGCAAATGCGGGTTCACTTCCTCTAATTCAACCTGACCAATTCCTATTCCATTAAAGTGATTAATACATAAAGCGTATGACCCAAACGGGTTGTAAGACGTGGTGCTAAATATTATTATTATTATTATTATTATTTGTAATTTTTGGAAATTCCACCCGGACATTGGAGAAAGGGTTTGAAATGTAGGCCATGGCCGGTAAAAGGAGGGCTTCTGGACACCATGTACACAAATAACTTCATCTCCTCGTGGTCACAGACAGAGTCAAATGGAACTATTTCTCGGGGAAGCAGTCAAGCCGTTGCGTTCGAGTGCCGTGTTGGCCCTTAGTAGCGGGTTTCCTCCTTAATTATTATTATTATTATCACCACGTCTTACTACCCGTTCGGGTTATACGCACTTACGCTAATGTGTAATGGTAGGGTGATTGTGAGATGAAATGAAGGACCTACAGTATAACGTGGAATCCGAACCACGGTGGAGGCCTGGCATTCCTAACATTCACAAGATGTCTTGTCAGAGGTGAAGGGAGGGTTTTTCCTCCTTATTGGGGCAGGGATGAGGAAAGTAGCATTTGATAGAAGTATGCCTTCATATCAGGGGCGCCTGCATGTGTGGATATTCCATTCCATACATCCCAGACCACCCGCTTTGCTCCCCCCCCCCACCCCCTGGAGAAAGATTCTGCGGGTGCCCTTGCCTCATATTATTGAAGAGATAGGGGGTGACAATTTAAAATATATAACACTTCAGTACATCCTATCGGTATTCGAACCTGACCTCCCAGCCACAAGAAAGTCATACAAGATTGAACTGATATCTTTGTCCGCGTGATCACCTGTGTGAGGGATCCAACCAGAGGTCAAGGTACAAACAAACTGGTGGGGCTCATAAATCTTGAAATAATAAATATATATGAAATTACATTTTTTTTAAGAGGATAAAAGGGGATTAAATTTTCATTCTAATAATTTATTCTTAGTTTATTGTTTCGCGTATTGGTGTCCATCTTTCTTTTGGCTTGTTCTAAACTAACACTAACTAGCCCCAAAGAGTACAGGAAAAGGAAAGTTCATTTTAAATCCATTACTCACCAACAAGAAAGCATAAAGAAGCCAATCGTTTATGAAAATTTATCTCTAAGAAAATTGGTCAGCAACAAACGTCATATCTTTACCAATAAAAATGTAATCAAAAAATTACTAGCACCATGTTTTACTAGTTACTACCAGTTTAGGCCATACGCATATTTACTAATTAGGCTAATGTGTTAGGGATGAGGAAGGCTGAAATCAGGGGAAGTTAGTTTGCAAAAGCGTAGAAGGAGAGTGGAAAACCATTTTTTGGAAAAAACCACCCTCAGTACACCCAACCGGGAGTTAAAACCTTAAACTTCCCGTCATCGGCAGTCTAGTATATTACGAGAGTGACGTCTTGGACCATTCAACCACTGAAGCAGGTAACTCTAAAATAAGCTCATAAAAAACTTTCTTTAATTTTAATATCATTATTACGCCTCATATAAAATCATTAATTGTGCACCAAGCTTAGCTTTGAATGTGTTTTGTCGCCCGGTATCGAGCGTACGATTAATATAAAACGGATGTTTATGGTTTCTACAAGACATTAGCCTTCATCTATGAACAAAAAACTAACAGGAAACTTAATTTCCGAAATACATTTAGGTAATTACCAGCTCGCATAGATGGGTTGGCGGGTTAAGGCGGGAACTTCGTCTAGCCTGGATTCCCGGTGACAGGGGTGTCAGGTTTTGAATAGTTTTTTGTTTTGAATCACGACCAGGTTAATTGGTGGTGCTTTATTCTATATTATTTCATAATCTAATTCTACAAAAATATTGTATATTTTTTATAAATTCTACTTTTCTCCTCTCCCCATTAGTGTAAATATTTTGCTTATAGCCCAGACGGGCAGTAAGACGTGGTGTACAAAGTATAATTGGATAACCATAAGAAGAAACTATTAGTAACTTAAGAAATATAAATGTAGATAAGTTAACATTGGCCGAACTTTGCTCTGTATCTACCTTACGGTTGTCATAATTGACACCATCTGTCAAATTTGACAGTTTTTCGGAATACAAGACTTGATTACAATTCATAAAAGCCGATACGTATATTAAATTTATTAAATATCAGATAGAATTCTTGCAAAGTTAAATAAATGCATACAATTGAATTATATACGTAAGGTGATTCGTCCAACAATCTTCTCCTAGAATGAATAGGCTATAACATTTTGACAGGGAATTTTGAACATGGTTGAAGGGTGGTGTTGTGTTATGAGGGGGCAGGGGGGCAGGTGGAGGGGGAAAGTAAGCTGGGATTGCCAGCTCTGTGTGTTCACAACAATGTTGTCACGTTGCTCCCAGCGTTGGCACCAACATGAAGCTACGACAGGCCGAGCAAGCCGGTTGTGGAAAATATATGGCTTGAATAAAAAAACTAACCCTGGCCACAATAATGGACGTAAAAAGGTAAAGTTGGAGTAATTAGGTTTTTTTAAAACTTTTAAGTCGAAACAACATATTGGTTCAGAAATATGCATCAATCCCAAATTGTTTATCAGATGTCTAATTCAGGGTCCCTGCCTGATCTATACTAATAAAATTAAATTTGTTGTATCTGTGTGTTTGTATGTCATGAGCATTGCGCAATATCTACCACACGTAGAGGTCTGAAATTTTAAAATTGGCAGATCCTGTGCACAAAAATTTGCACCTTAAAGCAGGAATTTTAAAATTTGGATTTTTTTTTAAATTAGCTAAAATAAATAAAATGAAGAGCTTTTTTCTGTCTGTTTGAAGTAACCACCAGGGATAACGCCGGGTACTTTTGTTAGTTAGCTCGTAATATAACTATGGAAATATACTGACCTGCTTTGTAATGTTCATCTACACACTTTTCAAGCATCTTCCCACAAATATTAACCGGGTCAAACATCTTATTCATCGTCCCCCGAAATAAAGGTTGGCGCCAACTTAATTCTCAAGTGCCTCCCCTCCTGACCTTTCATTCCAAACAACATTTTAGCTCCCAAAGGATCTAACGTCTCATCTGGTGAAAAGCTCCTGTCGAAGAACACATTCGCGTTCTTCCACAGGATGCTCTTGGTGATCTCCAGATCTTTGATCACTAGTATGGGTCTATCCAGAGAGAAAAAGTCAATGTAAGGTACGTCTCCAGAATCCAGAATCCAAAATCGGAAGATTGAACAAAATTGATATGAGAACGAGGAGGAGGTACAGCTGGTAAATCGGGATGAGATTGTCAGGAACATTGCTCTAATGGGGAGAAAAAAGGCACCTGGAGCTGACGGGATAAAGGTCGAGGTGCTTCAAAAAACATCTGACCTCATTGTTCCCTACCTTGTGAAGCTGTTAAACGAATGCCTTGCTCAAGGCAGAATCCCTAACATCTTGAAGCAGATCGAGGTAATCGTACTAAGCAAGAGGTAGAATACAGACCCATCTGCTTGATAAACACCATCGATAAACTGTAAGAGAGGATACTCTGTGACAGAATGCTAAAACACAGACATGAAAGGGTGCACCAGCAGCAGTATGGCTTTCGGAAAGGTATGTTTACAGATGACGCAATCTGTAGTGTGATGGAACTGATAGACTCATCAACCGATAAATATGTCGTGGGAATTTTTGTGGACATCTCGGTGGCATTCGACAACTTATGGTAGCCGGCAATGTTTAGGAGGCTGAGAGAACTGCAGTAACTGGGGAAGCTCTATAGGAGCTTCAAGGAGTACTGTTGAAACAGTTACGCTACCCTGAAATGTCCGGGAAACGAGATTCAAAGGAGGCTGACAAAGGGCTGCCCCCAAGGGTCGGTTTGTGGGCCGATTTTTTGGGGTGTCGGCCTAGAATCGGTACTATTTGTGGTCGAGAGTATGTTTGAGACGCAGGCTGTATGTAGTAGCCTTCGTGGACGACCTTCTAATAGTAGTAGAAAGTTGCCTTCGTGGACAACCTTCTAATATAAGTAGAAGGTATCTTTAGGTTAAGCTTAGAGGGAAAGTGTAACCAGGTATTGAAGGGACTAGACACCTGGTGTAAAAGTGTCAAACTGAAAATGGCACCGCCGAAAACGACATACATGCTATTCAGGAAGAAACTGGTTAGAAATCCAATTATTAAGATAGACGGAAAATGTTTAAGGAGAATCCATATGGTCAAGTATCTGGGAGTAACCCTCGCCGAGAAAAGTAACTTCACGGCACATATGGAGGAAGTGATGGGTAAAACACAGGTGGTAATGAATAATATTATCATTATAGGGCAGAGGAGGTTTCATCTGTCCTTGCGGATAATAAAGAGATACCACCAGACGATCCTTTTGTTCATTGTGAGCTATGGAGCGTGCACCTAAGCTCATAGGCTGAACAAACTCGCATCGGCCAAGGCGTTCCAAGATCGACAGAGGAATATCTTGCTGAGACTAACGGGTGCATACCGGACTGTAGCGACAAATTCACTGTGTGGCCGTTGGAACTCCTTATAAGGAAAAGAGGTGTGGCATATTGGTTAAGGAAAAACATGGAGAAGGTACAACTCTTCACCATACCGTAAGTGACTACATCGGGAGAGGCTGAAATTGCTCTGCTGATGGAGTGGCAAAAACGCTGTAAGAATAGTGGGACGGGTAGGTGTACCTATGCACTATTCCCAAATGCGGTTGAAATATTAGGGAATGAACACCTACAACTATCCCCGGCTCTTGTACATTTCATAACGGGGAGAGGACCGCACCCGACATCCTTGAGGAAACTGATGTTGGCGGAATAGAGAGATTGTGAATGTGGTGAGTAGGGTACACCGGAACACGTGGTACTTGAATGCGTACTCACGATTGAGGATAGAAGAGCACACCAGATTGAGAGTCAAGGAAGACTGGTTGGTGGTGAGGGACTCAACTTGCTGGAAATTCCTAGACCAAATCGCATTGGAAGTGTCAGAAAGAGCTATGACCTTATGCATAGAAAAACTAAAGGCTAGGAGACAAATCAGATGAGGTAACAATAATGACTTTGACACGACAGAGACACGGGGAGTGAGACTGATACAGACGCCAGTGTGGTCTCAGTGGGGAGTGAATAGAGGAATAGGATTGTTATTAGAAAGTACAAAAAGTTTTAACAATCCTCAAAGGGGTAAATTTCCGAATGCCTGGAAGAGGGAGCATGAGCCTTGGAACTGGAATGCCAGTTAAAGCCGATGGGTCCGGAGGGATGCAGGGATAGCCCTTGTTATCTTAAGGTCAGGTTCCACTTGAAAACAGCTAAGAATGGTGTACAGAGCGATGCAAGGAGGCTGCGTTGCTGCCCCGAGGTGTAATTGGGTTGGAGGAGCCTTCCCGGAGATACAACCTAGGTTAAATTTAGTATATTTAAAGTAGGGATTGGGGGAAACAGGAGATTTCAACTACACAACATAAATTAACGTGAGAACTGACCGGTGGTGGCTAGACAGTGGGCGGAGCACCATCTCCGATAGAGCGCCTCCCCAAGCAGCTGATAGGGAAATGCCCACCTCCACTGGGTGCCCTGCAGATTCGGTAGAGAGATCCTGGAGTCTGCGAGGGGCCCAGCGGAGGAGGGTATCGGAGGCATAATATACCCGGGGTGGACCAACTGGAAGTAGGAGTAATTGAAATGTCAAATAGGTAATTTAAGAGATAAACTTGTTAATTATACTAAGAAAGTATATGTAGTAAAAAGATGAAAACAAAATTGTTAAAAGAAGAAAAAACAGCCCGGATTTAAAGTAATTAGATACCAGGCCAATTAAAATTAGAAAATAAATAATACTATTGTCTAATAAGCCTATCTGACCCTCGGCATTGACACAATGATTTTAGAGGCAGCACTTCTAACAATCAATTCACGCCCCACGTAATAAAAGCATCGCAATTGCTTGGTTCTCTCCCGATGATACGAAGAGAAACATTTTTAGGCAAAGTGGAAAACCATTGTGGAAAAACCACCCTCAGTGCACCCGACCAAGATTTGAACCTCGATCTCCCCGCCATTGGCATTGGCATACGCAGGAATAAACTATCTTTACTGTTAAAGAAATATGTTACAAGTCCTAACTTGGACAACAATAGCAATGTCACATAAGCACGAATAAACTATCTTTACCATTTGAGAAATATGTTACAAGTCCTAACTTTGACAATAATATAGTAATATCACATACGCAAGAATAAACTATCTTTACCATTTAAGAAATATGTTACAAGTCCTAACTTTGACAATAATATAGTAATATCACATACGCAAGAATAAACTATCTTTACCATTTAAGAAATATGTTACAAGTCCTAACTTGGACAACAATAGCAATGTCACATAAGCACGAATAAACTATCTTTACCATTTGAGAAATAGTTACAAGTCCTAACTTTGACAATAATATAGTAATATCACATACGCAAGAATAAACTATCTTTACCATTTGAGAAATAAGTTACAAGTCCTAACTTTAAACAAAAACTCGTGACATCGCACGAAACCTTATGGGGCTTCATGTTGAAGTAAACTAATATGAAAGAGTTCAATTTTAATAAAGTTTTTATGAATTGTTAATATTACTCGCCAAATAGGAATTTCCATGAACAATAGGCCGAAAGAGAATTTAGTACCTTCCTGAAATATCCAGGACACCTAGATGTGTCCGAGGACACGATCCAGACAAGAGACCTGACAAGAGTAGTCGTACATTCTTAACTACACCATTATATACTCTCAGATTTAGCTCAAAAAAGGGGGGAAGAGGGGTAAACAAATAACGGTCAACACAAAACAAAGAAGAGAGGGAGGGGATAGATAGAAATCCGGGAACCACGTAGGAGCTTGTAGAATATTCCAGGCCACGTGTTACGACATAACACCACACTTTTCCCACCACGCCTCGAGATACCGCTCAGTCCACTCTTGCATGATATTTCCTTTCTTAGTTGCTTGGTGATTATCATAGAGGCAAGTTGTTGTGATCTCGTGTAGGGAGGACGTAGTGAAGTGAGACAGCTGAATGGGGCCAGGGTGAGTTCATCCACTTAATTTTTGGTATGCTTTTGTAGTTTATTTCCAATAAATGCTACAACCACAAGAACTTCTACTTCAATAGGTAAAACATCAATATCTGTTTGAAGATAGTTGTGAACAATATAGGCACCACAACCAACACCCACAATATTTCTTCCCATTTCTTTCTTTAATCGACTGTAAACATTGTTTACCCCTTTCAGTTTTACGCCTCCAAAATTTGTGTTACAGTTGTCACCACAAAGCCCAGCAACTTTTTTTGATAAATCATGGTTTTTAATAACCAATAACAAATATTTACCAATATTTCTGATGTTTCACCAAGAAAAGATTGAAAGTTTAAAAGTTTAACTTTTACTCCTTGTTCTAGTACAAAGTATTGCACTATTAAAGGTACAATTTTAAATGAATTTTGTTGGAAGCATCAATTGTTAATGTCACAAAATTGTATTTACTTAAATCTTCGTGAAGTTCATCAATTGTCATTGCAACAAAAGCCTTACACTTCGTTCTGGCAACACAAAATTTTGGTTCAAAGAACTTGGAGATGAATTTAGATAAACAATCAGCTGTTTTAAAGCTTAAATCATGAGCAGCAGTATGAAACACAAAAGTTGCTTCTTTGGCAGCTATTAAAGTCTTTATCAACCGGATTAGCACTTAAAATACGACAAATTTTTTAAAGAACCTGCAGCTGCAGTCAAATTAGCTTTATGTTTCACACATTTTAAATTATCTTAAATGTTGGGCCACCCACCATGAGAAATTGAAAATTCTGATGAACTTGGCCACACACCTTTTTCAGAAATGGATATTCTTTTTATAGCTCATCAGTAAATTTACAGTTTCTTTTCAGCGTGTTTTACTTGTTAAAATAAAAGGATTTACATCAAAACATTAACTTCGGAATTAAAATAATCAGTCACAGACGAGATAAATAAAATAAATTATTAGTTAAATAACATCAGCTTATACTACTTGCTTACAGACGAACAGACCTCCACTCTCTATTATCTAAGTAGACCTCAGCAGATTAATCTAGTCTGCACCCGCACCCTGTGATTTGACTCTTGACTCCAGATGTTGTGGTGACATAATGGAGAGAAAAAAAAGATAAGTAGTGTTGCCAAATCAACTAATAACTACCTATTTTCTTTCACTTCTTGTATTTAACAATTCATATTCTTAACATTTTTCTTTCGACCAGGTCAAAATGGCAAATCGGCTGGGACACTGGGACTAAACCTTCAAACCAGAATGGCTCCGGTCAAACCGGGATGTATGCTAAGCCTAGTTATACAGGATGCTGAAGACTGGGAAAAGGGAGTTCTAATATCTACTTTCAAGAAAAGAGACAGGAAGAGGCGTTCAAATTATAGGGGGATAACAGTTATATGCCACTGCACAAAAATATATAAGAAGATACTAGGAAAGAGAATAAGAAATAATATGACAGGAAGGTAGAGAGAGGAAAAGTACGGATTTAGGGAACAGTCCAGTAGATTTAATCTTTGCCGAACGACAGCTAATGGAAAGAAGGTATTAGTATGGGCAAGAAATAGTAGGTAATAGTATCTATGGATGTGGAAAAGTTATATGATAACGTGGATAGAAATAAAGTTTGGAAAGTGATGGAGGAGTTCAAAGTGGAAAGAGGAGTTGTATTAAGAGTGAAACGCATGTATGAGGATAAAAAGAGTTGTGTTAAGACAGAGTGTGGGAGGATGGAGTGGTTCCAAATAAAAATGGTCATGAACTAATTGGCAGAAAATCTTGGGGAGGAAAGAATGAAAGCCATGATGTTTGGAAGAAATTAGAGGAGGAAGAATGGTGGAAGGATAGAGGCAGATGGAGGCATTTGATCAAACCGAACTGGCCACAGGTTGGAATCGGTTGATGATGAGTTACAAGCTATATTATTATTAGCACCGCGTCTTACTACCCGTTCGGGTTGTATGCACTTATTGCTAATGTGTAATGGTAGGGTGATTGTGAGATGAAATGGAGGACTTACAGCTTAACGTGGGATCCGAACCACGGTGGAGGCCTGGCATTCCCCACATTCACAAGTTGTGATTAATACACATCTTGTCATACAAGCTATAAATAGTGATTTGATGATTTCAGATCATTACAGTCGATTAGTTATAAGGGGTCAAACTTGGTATTCTATGATTTTTGTGCATCATTGTAAAGGTAAAATAATTAATGTATGGGGCTGAAATTTAGTAAATTTAGACATTCATATGAGGTATACAGAATGAAATGCTTATGATACTACTACTAATAATAAAATAGCAAGTTTGATCCCTTATAATTCATGAACTGTACAACTTGAAATCATCAAATCACTGTTTACAGATAACATGTTTGTTAAAATTGTGAAATAAATTTCTTTATGGTCAAATTACTTTAGTACACAAGAAACTTTAGAAAAAATGTACACTTCTATGTATAATAACTAACAATTTATGAGTGTTTTCCCCATCATATATTGAAACTTTAGAACGTTTTAAGTGTTGAATCCTAACTACCCCAAATATGAAATAAAATTAGTTCAATTGGTGATAAAAATGATAGCCTTTCCTTCCTGTAAAATCTAAAATGCCTAAATTAAGGGCTTGCTATAGAATAGGAATTTAAGGTTCAAGTTTAGAAAGCTTTAGTTGTTTACAAATTTGTATGACTATTATTGGCTCATCCTAACCTGAGACCTCAAATAAACAAACATTCCTATATCACTACACGAAGGACATACATGATTGGTCGAACATCAGTGCAATATTTTAAACAAGCGCGATCTTGTATAGTCAGTATCATGGCAAAGTAGGTCACTACAAATTTTTGTATTTTTTAAATGCCTTTAAATGTCCTGTCTTATTCTTAACAAAACTTGTGCCGGACTCAACAAACATAAATACACGGGAAACACTCAACACTCACAACTGTCACTTAACAATGCCGAGATGAACTGTCGACTGACTGTTGATGACTATATGTTAACATGTTAGGTTGTATTAAATTGGGCTTTCATGTAATTAGTTAGTTTTGTTCCTCAATCTTGTATTAACGGCTCGATTCGTCATTGACTATTTACAATTTTCTAGTTCTCAGTAAATTCTCCATAATATTTGTTATCACTCTATAGGATCTAACTCAGTTACGGTTTTACCTATTTATAAAATCAATTTGCTCTTTAACAATTTCTGAGGTGATTCTTAGGAAGTTGGTTTTAATTCCTGACTTAACAATTTTCTTCTTTATGAATAATTAGTTTTTTCTTATCTCCATCATTTCATATTGTTAATTGACTTATTATTTAAATTATTTTTCTCTATCTAACAATCTCTCTTTAATAAACTAATCCCTATATTGTTTAAATGACTTAAGAAGTGTACCAATCAATCAACTGTCACTCTACCAAGTAAGTTCCTTGTAATACTAACCTAGATAGGAAATTCAGTCATAATCGTTAGAGCAGATTTTGATAAAATCTATTTTTTTTCTCTTTTCGCCCTTAACGAAACTATCGTTAATTTTAGGGTAAAATATCAAATTCCAAAATCCCTTGGGGTAACCCTACAAAAACCCCAGATACCAAGTTTTAACCCGATCGATAAAATAGTTTAGGCTCTACTCCAAGGTACAGACAGATAGACGGCATTGCATAAACCACTTTCTCAGATTCGAGGGTCATAAAACGTCAACATTCATCAAAATCTTCAGTTTGATTTTTTTTTTATGATCACAATACTTTCTCTACCTGTAAGGTAGCGAGACATTAAAAAAGAAGTGGTTGGATTTCTATATAAAAAATAACTTTTAGGGTATAAAATTAATGCTGTAGGGTACTAGACTTTGACATTGCATTTTAATTCTGTTCAAATCAACATAATTTGAAAAATACAACTGCAAGACACACGACTTTACTTTTGAATACATCCAAATATATTTTGAAACTTTACAAACTGTTAATATAATTATATAAAATCAAAAGCTAAACAACCTCTAGCTTGGTATTAGGAAGTGAGTACATTTAGTATTATCATATAGCATGGGTATATTAATTCTAAATGATGATGGTTTTATTTTGTGTTTAACAGACTAACTTTTCTCACTATCTTATCAGCCAGAAATAATCATTTTTTAGCCATTTAATTTCATGAACTAATGGTTTGCACACAAAATTTTACCAACCTGTTTTAAAATACTATGCCTTTGTGGATACAAATTAATTTGTTTGTTTTTAATTATATGTAGGCCAAAAATTAATAAGGACCATCACCTGCACTCATAGTCAACACTTACTAAGGTGTCAAGCTTGCAATAGGATAGATTACCAGCAGATTGAGGTTTGACTCTCAGTGGGATGAACAGAGATGCGTATAACCCGAACGGGTAGTCAGATGCGGTGCTAATAATAATAATAATAACAGAGGGTGGTTTTCCACATGTGATTAATTAGTGCAGTTTGCCCATACCCTCTACAGGCTACAGAAGGGGTTGGCAACTAGTCAATCTCGTAGAAAAACTACATCGCAATTTAAATGTGATCTTTGCATTTTTTAACTCGAAAATTTATATAGTATTTTCAAATCATATTAGTGTGTGGCCAAAATAACCTTGATTAGTAATATTATAGGAAATTTATATTGTTTACAATAAAAATATATATTTTATTTAGTTTTCTATAAAGATAGGTGCATATTAATTTGAGGAAACATTGAATTTTAAGATTAAATATAAGATGTAAAGCAAAAAAAAAAAATCCAAAGTAGAGTGGGGAAATGATGGGTGATCGCTGGACCTTTGATAGGTTTGTAACTTGATCTGGGCTCAAAATGGTTCCTGGCCCATGCTCTACAAACTAAATGAGTACATCCCTTCTAATTTGCTCAACTCACTTTTGGCCCTTAGAATAATTGTGTGTTTGTATCTAGTGTAGCCTACTAATGTAATTTTGTTCGCTTGGCAACAAAAAAAATTTCTAGATTTAAGTTTTCCAAGAGTATGATACTTTACTAATAAGTAGAGCCCCCGTAACGTTGCTTGAAATCAACGTTACAAGCAATAAGAAAATATGAGTAAAATAACACTAATTCTACAACCACGAAGAGTGAACATAACTGGACTCACCAAAAGTGCCCCGTTTCTCGGTCTGTGTGTGTGAAGCCTTGTCAACAAACATCCCTGCCCGCGCACATTGTTTCCGCCCCGAGTGAAAAGACGTAACTGGAAAAATCAGAGGTGTGGCATTGTGAGCGTGTTGTTTTCGCGTTGCTTCATGGGAAGCGATCATGTGGTGATCA
>CABEEJ010002261.1:17187-28908 GCA_901482245.1 Timema douglasi | reverse complement strand
GATCTCCCCCCCCCCCTTTCCCTTTGAGTAATAACACATAGTAACGGTTGATGGTTGAGAAGGCTTCATGACGACAAATTATTTAATAGGTCAAAGTGAAGGCCTATCAATGTATGTGTGGTCCTAACGCTCTTCTGCAATCAAATCTTTTGTTGTTTTCTTGCCCTCTTTAGTTTATTGTACATGTGCCCCTGCCCTTGTCCATTAGAGGAGAAGGGGGGTGGTACACCCCATAAAAATTGTTTTATTTTTAGTTGAATTTAGTTTTTTAAATCTCACTTTTCAGGGCCATTTTGTGTTTATTTAAAATTACATATTATCTGAGTTGTAAGTATTATTTACATATTGAGGCAATGTATACAAAATTAAAATTCATTATTGAAATCTTATATATTTTCTATAAAATTCTTTGTCAAGTTTGTCTGCATATTTCACAACTTTGTAGACTAATGTTAGCTTACACTACCACAAAATACTTTTCAAATAACAGCATGGTCAAAATTTCTGCTTGATTTATTCTTAATTTGGTGTTTATTTATTTATTTTTTAAAGCGGTGTTATTTTGTTTTATAGGAGGATTTCGTGTAGCAAGATAATTTCATTTTATTTCGGTCTTCAAAAATATTGTAATCATATCTAAAAGCTATCAAAGGAAAAAGTACTTAATTTCATCTTTGTATGATACTTTTCGCTTTATCGCGTCTCACCATTTTTATGGGGCTCTAATAATAAGAAAAACACTGTTGTAAAAATATAAATGATTCCCTATTCCCAAGAAAAATATGGCTTGTATTGCATACAAACATTGTTTATGTTGGTTTAAAATGATCATCACATGAAATAAACCAGATCAGAAAGGATGTTGAAGTGAGAAGAGACCTCGGAGATCATCTGGACTCAGGAATTGTACAAAGGCAGGACAAACTTAAGCGTCATCAATGCTTATCAACCCCCATAGAGGGAAATGGAGTTGGTAACTGATGATGAATACACTTGTGTTTGGTAATAGGATTATTAACATAGTGTAGATTTTAGACATACATTTATTGCAATTTTTAAACTTTCTATTTAGTATGTACAATATTCAATGGTTTACAAATCCTCATATAAATGTGTTTGGTTACACATCTCAACAAATTATTTTGACAAATGCTAAGTTAAACTTTAATTCAATTCTTTCCCTTCATAAATACAAACAAATATGTCATTTCCTTTTAAATTATCTAAAATAAAATCAACATAAGTAAATTTAAAATTAAAATAATATTTTTTTACAAAGTGATGAAATCTTTATACAAGACTTAAAATTTCAAAATCACCTTTTAAAACTTTACAAGTAGGCCTAGATTAAGACATTTTAATTTTCGTTGGATCTCCTTGATTAAATTATTATTTTGATGACTTATAAAAAAATTATGATTGAATTATAGACTTAGCTATTAAAATCATGAATACAATATTGGTCTTGTAATTATTATACTTTATACATAATTTTTTGATTAATTTATAGATGTAATAATGTTCAAAATTCACTATTATTTAACAATATCTTTAGTAGTAGATGTCAACATGGTGTAACATCCTTATGTCTCTCTCTATTGGCCGCCCAAGCAAGGGAAGGACAAAGGATGGCTGCATATTGTTACTCAAGGAATGTTCAAGAAGTTAAAACTTTGTAGATATACCTTTAGGCAAGTGTATGCTTCCTCGCTATCTTGATTGTCTATGGGCTGTCCGGGTGTTTGTCCGTTATAAGAATACTTATTTTCATTAAAATCAGCAAATCTTATTCAGGACTTTACAAACTCTGCACCAAGCACAATCTAGGATCAATAATGATCCAAACCATATATTCAGCACAACTTCCTCTAAAGGGAATTAGCAGCACATGTGATATCTGATTGTGGATCACAGTTAGAAAGATGCATAACAAAAGTGAATTAAACTAATCAAGCACACTTGTGGCTTATTATTAAAATCAATAATGAAAGAACCTCAAATAAAAAGACACTGTAATAAAATACAGTATTACAATAGAGTCACTCCAACATGATGGCATTATATTTCATTACTAATTGCTCAGAAGGAAAGTGCTTCTTACAGTATTTCCTGTATTGGAGTTAATCAAATTGTTTTTTACACTAGAATTACAAATACTGTTTTTACACCATAAATTACAAATAAATATGGATAAAAGGGTAAAGCCCACCATTAATATATAATTAAAGTTCAACTGTTCATATTTAAAACACAACACAAGTTTACTTTGAAATGACCAATTACTACTCATATATATATTATATCCATTCAGAAAACACTAAACTAAAAATATACAAGCTACATCCGGAGATGTATTGAAGGACTTGAAGCAGTTAATTGTTTTGGTGTGGACACTTTAGAAGTTACAGTATGTATTAGTGGGTAAGTTGTCATACGATGGCTCCTATTCATTCTGGAAGTGGCCGGCTCATCATCATTTTCAATTTCAACATCTATAACAGCAATAATTAATCACATGTTTTTGGTAGTCATGTAAACAAAATCATGGATACGATGATGTAAGAAATTTCTATTCAAACTCCAAACTAGGCCACAGAAAATAACAAATTCAATTTCTACTCTTGTTATGCTAAGTTAGTTTAGATTTATTCTTCACATTTAAAGTTTTGTGTAGCTATGCTTCAGGGTTACTATACTTTTTAGGTCTCAGGTCGGGTCAGGGCATTTTAAAATTCACTGACTTTTCCAGATTTTCCTTTTCCAGTCACTATTTATTACAAACACGATTTTATTAAGGTCAAAATTTGATGTAATAATATTTTTAGACAAATACACATTTTGAAAATGTCTCATTCTATGACGGGGTTAAGAGATTCCAGCCTAAATCAATGAACTATTGGGTAGTAAGATCTAAGTTAGATTTGCGACATTGATGCACTAAAAGATCACCTTAGATAAATAGTTTAAAATTGTTGTGAGACTCATTCTTCTTCTATAACGTAACACACATGCCCATAACCTTGACTCAACTTTGTCCAAAGAGGCATGGTAGAGGAATGGAAATACACGAAAATCACATGTTGACCTTAAGAATTAAGATTATTATGCTCAGTTGTGTTAAAAGATTTGTAGTGTGTATTAACTGAAATAAAAATATTATTTTGACAAATGTAAATAGAATTTGCATATTTTTGTTGTGAATATGTCAACATTTTAGAAATTTACTAAAATTCCCTGACCTTTCCTTGTTTTACAGGTCGCTGGACACATTGTACCTGACATTTTACCAATTTCCCAAAACAAAAAAATGTGTTTCCAAATATTTTACATGTAAATATATAAATAAAAACCGTCATTTTCACTATTTTGTATTAAATTACTAATATACGTAAACAAGACAAGTTCTTAATACATTAGCAACTAACAATCAAAAACCATTTAGTCTATGATTTTAAAAAAATCTGTGGGGGATAGCAAAATTTGATTTTTAAATTTGTTACTACCAAAGAAAAAATTCATTGAAATCATGTTAACATATATTAAGAAAGAAAAATTATTTTTGACAGTGTAATTAGTTTTGTTGTGTATTCCATCACCTGCCTTTATATTCACTAAAATATTAAGGAAACTACAGTGTAATCTTTTCCCACTAATTTACGTTTTTATAATGTGAATTTCTTACCATAAAATGTATCACCATCTAAATAGTCTATGGAACCTTTAATTTGGCATTTTGTTAGTCTCTCCTTAAGCTCACCTATTTTTACAGGAATCTGTTCCTTATCACTGTTGCGCCGTACACGCGTAGCCTGGGCATTGGTGTCCCTGGTCCGAAGAGCTGTTGGCCCTAATCGATCTCGCCGGAGTTGGCGTCTGATGGCAATTCTTAGACTAGTGTCACTGCGGCAAATATTCCGCCATTTCTTACACACTAGTGCAGCAGAGACCAATGAGTTTGAGTCCACACACCTAGGAAGAATGATAGCGGCTTTTTGAAACAATAAAATGTATCTAAGCAAATTAGTATACTTTGATGTACATACAAATAAACATTTGGTGCACCTTTTAGAAAGTACAAATATATTTTTGTAGCCAATATTGATAGCATTTTAATTATTATTTTTTACACAGAGTCTTACTATTTGATCAGGTTACATGCATTTGTACTAATTACGCCAATGAACTAGGGATGAGGAAGAGTGAATTTAAATAAGTGTAACCCGCCTTGATGGCGTAGTTGGCTAACGCGCTTGTCGTGTTGAGCTCGACTGCTGAGGACGGGGAGATCGAGGTTCGAATCTCGGTCGGGTGAACTGGGGGTGGTTTTTCCTAAATGGTTTTCCACTCTCCCTCCACGCAAATGAGGGTTCCTTTCCTCTAACTCAACCTTCCCAATTCCTAATCCATTAGAGTAATTAGTACTTAAAGTGTATAACCCGAATGGGTAGTAGGACGCGGTGCTAAATATTATTATTAAATAAGTGTACCTGCATCTGTGTGGAGGGAGAGTAAAAAATATTTTTTTCGGGGGGGAACTAATTTCACTGTCATTGGTAGTCTAGTCTAACACGAGAGTGACCATACAGCCACCGAGGCAGCTAAATTTTTATTGTTATTAAAAGTGTTATTTTATAGGTATTGATAACAGCTATCAAACATGACCACTGCAGATCACATTACGATACGTTTCAAAAGTGAAAGTAGATCCAGTAAATTGTTCTAACTTTCAGATATTTTCATTCCTAAGAAAAGTGAAATGTGGGCTGTCTGGAAAACTCTGAATCATAGTGCACTACATTTAGGTTCATTTGCAATCAACTGAAAGTTTCTAGAAAGGTTTACAAGTAGATTCTTGTTGAATAGTGAAAATATTAGAATATCTGTAACAGTGAAACAAACATAAGCAACCGTTTTAAGACCCCACAAGTCTAAGGCAGTGATATCCAACCTTTTTTTTGTTTACATAATAGCAGATATATTTCCTCTTCAACTTGGTACCTGCAAAGTTGTTGGTGCATAATGCAAGTTATACATATTTTATAGTCTAGAGCAGGGGTTTCCAACATAAAAGTGCCCAAGTGCCACAAGTGAATTGGCTATGGAGTGGAATAGGACTCAAGCAAACACACAATCTATTTTTAAAATAGAGCGCAATTAATTTTATCACTGAATGAACATCAATTTGAGCTTTCATGAATTTTTTTCCATGCATGTCGAAACTTTCAGTTTATAGGATAAAAACATCAATTTTACTAAAGAAGTAGATTACTTTTACAAGAAATTTTGTGGGCCACTTGTCGGAAACCCCTGGTCTAAAGGAAAAAAGAGAAAGAACTAAGTTTTCAGATTATAGTTAAAACATAATTTCATGGTAAACACTGTATTTTAGTCAGGGCTAGATTTAGGGTTAGACATATATTTTATACATCCCTTAAGCTCTCTTCACATTTTTAAGCCTGCTCTCGGGCAAAGCGAGGTAGAAATGTCAGATACAAAAAGTTGTTCAGTGCCAGATATTTAATTAAATTAACAATATAGAAGTGTGTTTTGTTGTGTTTAACCAATCTATCGCAAGCAAATAAACTAAATTATTCAGATATGTGTGCATCTCTTTGATTTGTTAATTAGCAAGTGGATTGTTCTTATTTGCAAAATGAGAGTAGTATGGGTAGTCTCATGCTCTTTATGGCACAAATGTGGATCAGTACAGTACTGATACAAAAATTGTAACAGAGTACGTACACCAAAATGGCTTTGAAAATTGTTTCGAATTTTCACTTAAATTTGTGGATGAAGTAACAGAATAGCTTGCAGGGGAAAAGTCACTTAAAACTCCATAGGCTGGGCAATACACCAAATGACATCAGGATGATACCCAACAGCACTGAACTAGTAACACCCAGGCAAATTCTAAAGGAAAAACAACAAACACAACTGCAGCAAACAGCTGAGGCAAAAAAAGATTGAATGCAGTGCTGCCCTGGTTACCAACATATCAACAATAGTCTGATATCACAGAACCTTAAGGACTTACCAGGTATATGGAGAAGCCAAAGCTAATATATTTGGAAAATGTTAAGTACATTCATATCATTCATTATTTATGTAGTCATTGTGGAAAAATCGAGGAGTTTCTTTAGTAATATATTATTTGGTCATGGGTTAAATTTACTATTTTGATTACAGCGTAACTAGCCTATAACAATAAAACAAATTTGGAACAAAAATAATTATATTGACTAATTATTGGGCGCCAATCCTTTGGTTGGTGATAGTCACAACTATTATTGCGACAGTGGATGACTTTAACAAAGTGTCTTAAATAGTCCTAAAAATTTTAACAATATTATTCATGAAACTAATTTTTTGACACTTTTTTCTATGTACAAAAAAAGCATAGTGGTGATCCTCTGTAGCATCATTGACGTAAGTCCTGTCACTGTTTTTCAAATAAATGTATACTTTGTTATCATAGCATAGGTGGTCTAATTTTTCATAAAGTAACTAGCTGAATGAGGAATTAGTCACGATTATCGAGTGAACACATTATACGTCGAGATACCAACACCCCAAACAAACTTGTTGGAAATTGTATTGTTGAAACTATTTTGAACAAAACTTTGACTATTTTATTTACAATGAGGTTTTTAATCTTTCCACTTGCTAAACCAAATATATTTTTTTACTATTGGAGAATTTAATTAACTTAATATTTTACCTAAACAGCTTTTTGTAAATTTTAAAGAGTTCAATTACATCACATACGAAGACCAAGATCATTGGTAGTTGGGCAGAATTATTTCCAACTTGGTCTCATATAGAGGCAAACAGTGTCACTTAGGGGCAAACTTTGTCCCTAAATTAAAAAGTCATTGTTGTGAAATGGTTTTGAACATTTTTTTATTGACCTTAGAATGGGATATTTGAAACTTTCGAATTTAAATGTGAATGAAAAATTTATCGGGACTTTATAATTTTATACAGAATTTAACATTTTTTTTTTTAGAGTTGGCATTTGGGTATCAAAATAAGTTATTTCATTTCTCTTAAGTTAAGTCAATATTGTTATCACTTTATTTTGTAGTATATTTAAGAACATCGAGTGTTTTTATATATTACAGTATATTAAGGTTTTGAATTTCTTTCATCAACAAATATCTGGTTTGTTGTTTGTTTACATCGCGTGGAAGTTTCACATCACATACAGCTAACTAGACAAATCAAAAATGATTTGTGTGAACTGTGAGAGTTTTCATGGAACTTATTTATCAAACTAAAAGTTTTGAGATTCATTACAAAGATAAGGTTGTTTTAAACTTAGCTTGATTTCATGAACTTGTTTATCAAATTAGAATTTAAATATTCCTGAATATATTCTGGATTTAATACCACGGTAAAAAGGTTATTTATTGGAGCTTTAATTTATCTTTTTACGCTCATGCATATTGTTCCATTATGTGATTTTTACCCTTAAAGTGATTGTGAAAATGTGTTTTGTTCAGAATATTTTGACTTTCGGTGGCTTTTGCATTCCACTTGTTTTTATGGGTTTAGGCTGTACATTTATGAGAGGTCGTGATCAAACTTTTATTGCTGTATTATACGTGAAGTATAAGTGATTCTGAACATGGTGGGGTAGTTCAGAAGTATACCCATCTATCAAGGTAGGGTACTGTGGTCTGGAGAAACAGTGGTTCTGTGAAAGGAATGAAAATTGTATGGATTAACAGACCTGGGTATTTTGTTACTTATTTCTTTAACTTTCCCCAGGTAAGGATTACTTTAAAATAATTTTGTTTTTCCCTTAAAAATGTTTTGGGTTTCCCCTTGTGGATTTTTTTATGACTATTGATATATTTCAAAACCAACAGTATGATTCATAATTTTATAGTTTGGCTCTACCCGCTGGCTGAGGATGGCTTGTTAACCGTAAGGGAAATTAGTTTAGTAGTATTTGGCATGTGACGCCACGGCAAGATGGAACCAACTTGTCTAGTAAAGGATGAGATGTTTTACGAGAGCTTGATAAGAGGGGTGACTCGAGCCAATACAGCGGTATGGATAGTGTCAAATGTTGGATTTCATAGAACAAGATAGTGAAGTTCAGCGCTCATTTTAATCAATATGGAATTAGTTCCTGGATTTGCGACAAAGTATCCTAGCATCTGTTGTGTAGGCTTGAAAGATAAGTAGAGGTACTATTAAATCTAGTTAATACTATGAGAAGAAATGGGTAGCTACACTTCAACACATACTCAATAGAACCAAGTGGGCACAACTAAATAACCCATCTTTGGAGGAAAGAAAAAAGCAGTTCATTGGAAGGTATTCAGTTGCGTATAAAAATTATCTTATTAATAAGGGGAGCAAACGGGGAGGAGGTAAAAGCAATTAGACAGGAATCTTGGAGCAGCTAGTCCCGTTGGTTGGTATGGGAGACGGGGGCTACTGGGAAGCCAGGATTGCATAGAGGTATAGCAGTAGCCAACAGTTGTGAAATTGGTAAGCAAAGAGAGGGAGCAACCATCAGCAGAACTTGTTTTGGAACAAAGGATCTTGATCAAGCCCACCAAGAGGAGGCGGGACTGGGGAGTATGATCCTGGGGATACCAACCAAAGGGGGGNGGATCTTGATCAAGCCCACCAAGAGGAGGCGGGGCTGGGGAGTATGATCCTGGGGATACCAACCAAAGGGGGGACGGGGGAGGGGGGGGGGTCGGCTGATGTTTATTCTAAATCTGGCTTAGCTGAAGAGTCAATTTTATGGATCAGATAAAACCAAATAACTTTATCAAAAGGGTAAAAGAACTTAAAGAAATTTACCAGCTTACTAACAAGGAGGGGTTGAAAGGCTTGCCAGAACTATTATCAAGAAAAAGGCTGAGCTGGGTCCAGAAAAACATAACTCCAGTATGCTATTATTTTTGTATTAGTACTCTACTGATACACACTTCTACCACAAACAGTGTGGAGCCAGACCCATAATACCTGTACTTTCATTTAGCAAATAATAGCAATCCTTTTTTTATATAACAAATCAAGATGACGCACACATATTTTAATATTATAGTTTATTTGCTTACAATAAATTGGCTAAATACAACAAAACACACTTCTGTACTGTTATCCAATGATATATTGTTTTGTATCTGACATTTCTAACTCATACAGTGTGTGACCTGACCCATAACACTAACAACCAGACAGAACTCCGCTCATATTCCACCCTCCTTTTGACACTACATGTCCATGAAGTCAATGAAATGCAAAGTACCATCTATCTGAGCCCTAATGGCCACCATACTTTGTAAAGCGTGAAGGTTATTTTTAGGAGGAACAAGTTTGACTTTACTGAAATTAAGTGTACACTTGCAACCACAAAAAAGTATTCAATGAAATACTTACTTTAATATTAGTATTGCAACTTCTTCAGGGAGACTCCCGAGTATGTCAACAGATTCATCAGACTCCTTCCAAGAAGGCGACACCCCTATTGATCGGAGCAACATGGAAAAGGACTCCATGATTTCATTTCTTAAACAAACATTTGATTATTTTGAAGGTCCAACATAAAGTGAAGAGAAATTAGACATTTAATAATTATTATCCAACTAATGGCAACAGTGTGTGTAATTTCATTACCACTTGTTATAGGCTAGCTCAAAGAACTAGCACAAATCTTTAATTCATGATCAATGGTTCAAAAATTAACTATCTGCAAAATTATTTAGCACCGCGTCTTACTACCCGTTCGGGTTATACGCTTTAAGTACTAATTACGCAAATGGATTGAGAATTGGGAAGGTTGAATTTTTGCGTGGAGGGAGAGTGGAAAACCATTTAGGAAAAACCACCCCAGTTCACCCGACCGAGATTCGAACCTCGATCTCCCCGTCCTTGGCGGTCGAGCTCAACATGACTCGCGCGTAAGCCACCGAGGCGGGTTATCTGCAAAATGAATATGCTTTAATTAGTTAGTTACTCGCACCTGTGGGCATGTAGTTGAAGCCTGTCTCATCTGGTTTGCATGTGATAGATGTCAGGGTTAAACTTTAGTTGGTTGTATCAAAGTGTTTTTTTACTTCCATGAAAATTTGGATAGGTTTTCTCTAAATTCTACTTTTTCAATTCCTAGACTGTTAATGTAAATATGTGGAAATCCCTGAAGTTGTCAAACTTGGTGCGCATAAAATAAAAGGTAATCTTCCGGTATATATTATTTTTATTTATGAGCAGTTGACAGTAGAACATTATATTAGCAGAATAAAAGGTAAAGGATTATTTTCTTAAAGGATCTAATACATTTAGGCGTAGAATTAATTTTTTTATAAAAGTGTATCCAAATTACATAAAACTAATGTTGTATCTTTATTATATGTTGTTTTATGATTCTAATCAGTGATCACCATGTGTCACAAATAACAAAGACCAAATTTTATGTTTAGTTTTTTAATTTCAACAGCTAAAAATGAAACAATTATTAAAATATTTTATATAGGCCCTATCAAAATACGCTTGTTTAGGCATATGGATTCCTGCTAAGGATAGGGATTAATTTTTTGAATCTTGAATCCTTAGACATAAAGATATTCAAAATTCTAGTATTAGAAACAAAAATCTATTTTTATTTTGAGTCTGAATTTTTTTTAAAGCTGTTATGATGCTTGCTAGTGGTTTTGGCCAGGATAATACTAGGACAAACCCTAACACCTAGAGCTTAAATAATTGAAGAGTTCAGGGCAAAAACATTAAAGCCCCTAAAGATTTAGATGGAATATTTTCACCATTTAAATGTCGATAAAATCCTTTAATTTAGCTATATTATTATTATTATTATTATTATTATTATTAGTAGTAGTAGTAGTAGTAGTAGTAGCAGTAGCACTGCGTCTTACTACCAGTTCGGGTTATACGCACTTACGCTAATGTGTAATGGTAGGGTGATTGTGAGATGAAATGGAGGACCTACAGTGTGACGCCCACATAGATCCCGGGAAGCGTGCCCCAAAAAATAACCATGAGGTCACAAGAGAAATTTTTTTATTTCAGATAAATTACAATGATAAAATAATTCAAAAGTACATTAATGGCTAAATCAGCCTACGCTTAGTCTGCCGAAGTACAGGCTAAGCCGCCATAACTTACAATATTTTACTCGTCCCACAGAAGGAACATAGAGTGAAAGTTAGAAGTCAACATTCAAATTTAGCGCCCAAGCGCGTGCTTACATTCATAGCTTTAACTGGAGTAAAAATTAACAAGAAAAGTGCTCATAAAACTTAGCCTCGCATAACTATGAAAATATACATGATTTGTCAGCCTAGGTATTTTAAGTAGAGGTTCCAACAATAGCCGTTGGGGACCTATCCCAAATTACCAAGCATAACCTAATCCAACAACAATACTTGTAAAAGTACAATACATTCCCCAAACTCCCGTTGCGTCTATAACAACCTAAACTAATTATTGCATATAAAATACATCTAACATTAAGACTTGTAAGTGTACAACAAGTTCCCCAAACTCCTGTTACGCTCATGACAACTTAAACAAACCATTCCATATAAAATACATCTAATACTAAGCGAACTTATATCCCCAAAAAAATTCAAGACAATATTAAACTATTACATAGATGAGCCAAGATATAGGTTCGGGCACACCTACAGTAAATAAATTGTACTAAGTCAAATACGAATCTCCCTAGAAAGTTACCAATAT
>CABEEJ010002261.1:0-17077 GCA_901482245.1 Timema douglasi | reverse complement strand
AGCCAAGATATAGGTTCGGGCGCACCTACAGTAAATAAATTGTACTAAGTCAAATACGAATCTCCCTAGAAAGTTACCAATATTGAACCGTGGATCACCCACGCCAAATCAAATAAAAAGTCCCCATTTATAAACATAAAAGAATCGCCAAACAGTAATTTAGAAAAATATTCCCCCCATATTTAAAACCAAAGTGAATTTTGATAAATTTTTCTCTAATATTAATTTTAACCAAGCGCCCTCACCTGGTAAGAGCCAGTGATACAATGAGTATCCTATGAAATGACAGCTGTTGTTATATACCATAAACAAATCTAACAAGTTCTCAGTAAAGGGGGAAAGAAGGGGAGGCACATGGAACAAAAGAAGGGTGGAGATTAGCGCTCTGGGCATAACGCGGACGTCCCAGTAATTACCAGGCTAAACTGGAACATTCGAGGGGCGGATGTTTGTGAAGTCAAGTTGGCAACAGCATTTTTTAGAGTTTGAGCGAGGCGCTGATTTGGCTCGCGTCTCAGACAGTCATCATTGCCCAAGCCACGAGAGTGGATACGTCGCAGCGAGCACGTGCGTCCTATTTGACGGGGAGAGGTCTCGGTCGGACTTGGCGAAACTTGGTGAGAGTTGGTGAGCCTTGGTGAGTGTGAAACCTCCATATTTCTAGGTTGTAGGTTTTGGATATTCTTTGTTTGGAACATCGTTACAACAGTTTAACGTGGAATCCGAACCACGGTGAAGGCCTGGCATTCCCCACATTCACAAGTTGTCCTTGTCAGAGGTGAAGGAAGGGTTTGGTAATCAGATAAATCTATGCCGGGACCGGGGATTGAACCCCGGCCGACAGCATAGAAGTCTGACACCTTACCCCTATACCGCCAGGTTACCAATTTAGCTATAAAATATAAATAAAATATGTGTTGATATTAAACTGATATCTTCAAAATATCAAATGACAATAAGTACCCCCTGGAGTTAAAGAGGTAAGCTACCAGAAATCTGTGCTAACAATTTTTTTTTCATAAAATGAGGGTTATTGTGATTTGCTCAGACCCCTTCAATTGTGAATCGAACATTAAAGCAAAAAACTATTTTCTCTAGCACCTAAAGGATTAATGTGTTCATAATAGAAATTGAAGAAAATAAGTATACCAATGTACTCTTAATATGGTTCTGAGATTCAAATTTAAATTTAAATTAAATGAAGATTTTGATTCAGAAATAAAGTGGATTGCAGCCATTTATACTTCTGAGGAATTAAAACGAATGATTGGGAAAAATAAAGTTTCCCTTAAATAACTTCATCAATGGGAAACTTAAGCAATGTTAAACAAACTATACAATCTGGGAAATACTATTTAAAATTATTGACAACCTCAACTCGTAAGTCTGGAGATAAAAAAGATGTTAGGCTTAAATTGAGTTTTCCTTTTAAACAATATGATGCACCGTACAAACTTTCTCACTCCGGATGTTTACATAAAAATTGAGATATATTTTCAAAGTTTCTTAAGATACAGAATGAAGGATGGAAATAAAATTGAATTATATCATCGCGTCTTACAACCCGTTTGGTTTATATGCTAATTAGTCTAATGGGTTAGGAATTGGGAAGGTTGAATTTATATGAAGTGAACCCACATTTGTGTGAAGGGAGAGTGGAAAACCACCTTGAGGTCACCTGACAGATTCAAACCTCGATCTCGCCATTATCGGCAGTCTAGCTCAAAACAAAACCAGTGCGTTAGTTAACTACACCACCGGGACGGGTATGAAGAATAGAAGCTGATGCAGAAACATAATAGAGAAATGAGTATCATACTACCAAAATGCATGAGTGAAATAATAGTGTTACAGGAACAATGAGAGAAAAAAAGGAACATCTCTATCCAGCAAGGAACATAACAATCAACTTCCATTTACCAGACAGCAACCTAAAAAATATATATTCTTACATATAGGCCTAGCTCAGAAACTATTGGTTTTATAAAATGTATTTTAAATAAGAGTTGTTTATTTTTAAGATTCTAACAACTTTGTAATAATAAGTTATTCAGTATATCAAATAGATAGCCAAGTTGCAGAGCTATGATGAAAATTTGAAATTTCTGCTTAAGTAAACTAGGCCTAACATCAAAGTCATTTTCATAAGAAAATCAGTTGCAGCATTTTATTCATAATTATAAACAGTTCCTAGATAAATACAAGTTTTAATCAAAATAGTTATTATTATTATTATTAGCACCGTGTCTTACTACCCGTTCGGGTTATATGCACTTACGCTAATGTGTAATGGTAGGGTGATTGTGAGATGAAATGAAGGACCTACAGTTTAACGTGGAATCCGAACCACGGTTGAGACCTGGCATTCCTCACATTCACAAGATGTCTTGTCAGAGGTGAAGGAACGGTCTGGTAATCAGATAAATCTTTGCCGGGACCGAGGATTGATCCCCGGCCGCCAGCATAGAAGTCTGACACCTTACCCCTAGACCACCAGGTCACCCATCAAAATAGTTAAAGCAGATTTGATCAAATTAATTTTTTACTCCTTTTGCCCTAAGTAAAGTAGGCCTACTTACTCTCTTAATCATAGGGTTGGTTGAATAATTCCAAAACCCCTTCTGGGGGACCTTGTGAAAGCCCTTTGTATACCAAGTTGTAGCCTGATCTGTAAAATGGTTTTGGCTCTAGTCCCCCCCCCCAACAGAAAGACAACAGTGCAACAATCACTTTATGGGATTCAGGAGGTCAAAGTCAACATCCATCAAATTCTCAAATTCAATCTTTTTGACGGTCACAATGCTTTATTTATGTTTATTTTTAAATATATGATTAAAGATTTTACACCACCTTTGATAAAATGTGTGTTCTTATATTACATCATATTTTATTTGAAGTTTGTTAAATAGCCTATGAGGCCTATAGTAACAAAAATGGACACCAATCATGCAAAAAAAAAGTTATGAATAAACAAGAAAACTTTTTTCTACCCCACTAAAAATAATCAAAATTTAAATTTTGGCCACCAAAGTTATCTACTAATTAAAAGAAACAGTACACTTTATCAAAACCTAAGTGTGAAGTGTGTCTTTATATTTTACAGGGAGAGGCATAAAGTGTTATTATTATTATTATTATTATTATTATTAGCACTGCGTCTTACTACACGTTCGGGTTATACGCTTTAAGTACTAATTACACTAATGGATTAGGATTTGGGAAGGTTGAATTAGAGGAAATGAACCCGCATTTGTGTGGAGGGAGAGTGGAAAACCATTTAGGAAAAACCACCCCCAGTTCAGATTCAAACCTTGATCTCCCTGTCCTAGGCAGTCGAGCTCTACACAACAAGCGCATTAGCCAACTACGCCACCGAGGCGGGTTAACATGAAAGTGAAATTAACCCCCTGGAAACATTAATATAAAGGGAGTGAGCTATATTATCGTTTATAAATACAAAATATAGTATTGGTTTTCCTAGAAAAAGATATGTATTTGGTCTTTGATTTATTAGTGGATATTTTATTTTAAGAAGATCAATGTAAAATACCGTTTATGTCATTTAGCGAGTCTACACAATCTTATAGTGATTTGATAGTTTAAAAGAGTTTGAGATAATCCACAAAGAGTAAGTAACTAGATTAGTTTATGTATTTATCAATATCATTAATAAATACATTTAAGAAGAGTGGTCCTAAATTTGAACCTTGTGGTATATATACCACCATCATCATTATAGACATTAACCGTTTCCAGCTTGTGGCCGGGTCAGTTTAGTAAAATACCTCCATCTTCTTCTATAATTGCTTCCATTCGTCTCCTCTCACTTGCACAGTTTATCTGTTCCTCCCACCTCATTCTTGGCCTCCCTTGGGGTCTTTTTCCAATATACTTCATTTCCATCATTTTCTTTGGCATTCTATCTTTTTCCATCCTCATTATATGCCCATACCGTTTCAGTTTTGCTCCCTCTATTATCTCATGTGCCACCTGTATTCCTACTCTTTCCCAGATAACTTAATTCTTAATCTTGTTTCTCCTTGTGACAGCTAGCATGCTCCTGACAAACTTCATTCACATGACCACTTTCCTAGTCTCTCTTACATTCAATGCCAATGTTTCTGCTGCATATGTGGCAATGGGTACAAAGTATGCCCTGTGCAGCACTTCCTTACACTTCAAGGACACTTCTCTTACCCAAAGCAGGTATCTTACACAACTATAAAAGAACTCTCCCTGCTGTCTTCATTATTTCCTCTCTACTCCCACCTTTCGCCTCAATCACACTTCCAAGCAGTGCTCGTATTGGAAAATTTTAACAGGAACCGTAGGTATTAACTAACAGCCAATAATTCTTTAATCTATTTTACAGTATGAAACTATTATATTGGTAGAACCTATTGCATTGTCCTCGCACACTTCAATAAGATGCATGTTAAGTCATGCCACTATAAGTGAATTTCAGTAAAATGAATACTACATTGCAGTTTACTATACTTATCTGATTCATTGATAATCACAATTAATTAGCAATGATTTACATTGAAACGGAAAATACACTACCGCAGTAAAACAATATACAATAATTAACTATGTAGGTAGGCACTAGTCTAAGATCATATATAAGACTTATTATTAACTAAAATCATTTATAATCAAATTCAAAACCTATTATTTTGAGCATAAGAATCAATAATTACGACTTGTTGACATTAAAATATAAACATTACATTGTATCCCAATTCACAGCAAGAAAAGTCCCTACAAAAATTTAACCAAAATAGGCCTACCCTTAATTCTGTCTCAATTATTTACAGATATATTTATAGAACTTTCCAACATAATGATCCAGCATTGCATAAAACTGATAAAAAAAAAAGTGCAATGCAAGCTACGGTTTACTACACACGTTCATTTTCACCAAACTTGTCAGTCATTTTTGCGAAACACAATTTTACCTTTATTATCATCATCTACACACTGCATGTATCTCTGTTTTTAATGATACTTATTTCTTAAAAGTATTTGCTAAACAGATGTGTTTGGTTAGGAATGTTAGGATTTGAATGAATTTTTAGAATGAGCAACTGATACCATGCCAAACCTCTTCTTTTGCCCATTTCATACAAAAATTCCATAAGTAGAAAATTTGTTTCTGCATATTTCACATATTTTAAAAAATTTTACAATAAATAATAGCATCACCCTACATTCTATATTCAGAGTATTTATTTTATTTTGTTGCTTTTTTTCCATACTTTAGCATTGTTGGTTCACATCTCTTTCATTCTTGTAAAAAATAAGACATTTGAAACATTGAAAAATGTGAAGGGTACCTATAATTTGTGGTGAAAATACTAGAATGAAATTAATTGAATTATAATGAGAAAAATATGAAAATATGTGTGTTAAAACATTACCCAAACACTTCTTGTGAAGTAAAAAGAGTTTCATCCAAAAAAATGTTGCTACAGAAGAGGCAAAATATGGCACTGGAAAATTTGAAAAAATTATTTGTTTTACATTGTTATAAAAAATTATGAGAATATAAAAAATTATTATTATTTAAACCAGATGAAAAATTTTGTTTCAATGTTTTGTAACAAACAATGCTCATTAAATTGGCAGATA
The DNA here is from genome assembly GCA_901482245.1 of Timema douglasi. Lineage (NCBI taxonomy): Eukaryota > Metazoa > Arthropoda > Insecta > Phasmatodea > Timematidae > Timema > Timema douglasi. The sequence continues at coordinate 11,446 of CABEEJ010002261.1, read as the reverse complement.
CATACAGATATTCTACTCTTTAATGTTAGGCCCTTTCTATTACATGCAAATTTTAATCCATCCCATCAAGACAGTATTTTTTTTAAAACGAATATTGGCAATATTAGCTACATGGTGGAATTTAGTACATATTTGCATAGCCTATTTCAGACATCACATAGTCTGTCTATATTGGGACTTTAATTTGCATATAAATTCTTTAGCATTTATAAAGATTTAGCTGCCAACAAACAGACACCATGTCATATTTAATTTCATTCAATGCAATAAATATTTTTAAGAAAATATGTTTAGTTATAAAATATATGCGGCAAGGAAAAATTGTAGCTAACTTGAGTAGATAAATAAAATTTTATGCGGAACATAATTTGTAAAAAGAAATATGTAGGGCCTATTTACAAAATGTGTGTCTCTGTGCACTTTTTTTTTTCTCACCAGTTCACTTGTGGCACAGAGTTCAACACTTCAAATAGGTCTGTATGGTATTTACACTATGAAAGACAATGTGAAACTGAAGGAAAAAATCTTCTACCTATGAATAGAAACAGCAAATGCCCTTTCAAAAAATAATCCTCACAATAGAGGTTACAAAAGGTGAGGTGAAAGATTAACATCTGTAAAATATTTGTGTTCTAGTCATTGTCATACTATAGGAATCGTCGGCTCTGTTGTGAAGCAAATTCTTGGAAAACCCAGTGTAATACAAAATATAATTCACTATACAGAAGCGTAGTAGCATCTAGTTCCGTTCAAAATATGAAGACATGTAGCATAATCTGATAGGAGGTAATAGAGATGGGCTAGACAGTGATGTTACAATATCAGTGAATGCAGTGGCTGTGATTTTAAAATATTGGTAATTTATACCAGTGATTTTTCACTGTGACTGGCATTTACAGTGTCTTGATGAACCGATATTTTTTCACTTTCACAGTTTGTTGCTAGGTAGTATATACCTAGTAGGTCGATATTTTGTTTGTCTGTTTATACTTTATAAAATGTAAATAACCATATGTTTAGTTTGGTTGCGGTTCATAAAAGCAAAGACCGCCACTGTCCGCCCCTGCTGGTCACTATATCATCAACAGAATGAGGTGTGAACGTGAACTGATATTTTGTCAAACACTGTTTAACCTAGTATTTAGCTGCTGTCTGAGTAGGCGAGTACAATCGAGTAAAGAGTATTTCTGAGTACTGGGTATTTACTTGAATAGTCCCATGACGATCGGTTGGAAGGAAAACTAATTTCTCGGGAGCTTGGCGGCTTGCAATGGAATTTTATACTTAAAGGCCTAACATAATCTCTTACTGTCAGCACTGACATTGAAAATTGACATACAGCTACCAAATTTTTAGGTTTCACCTGGGTTTCATGTTGGCTGACTAATGTACCGTCAATACAAAAGTGTGCGTTTTAAGAAGTTTCATACAATTGAAAAAAAGAGAAAGCAAATAATGTTATTTAATATTTTATAGTGAAATGTTATGTAATTTGGACCAAATTAGTGGTCCAACAAACATTATGTTAAATTTGAGTACCAATATTAAAACTTATTTGATGTATTAAGCATGGTGTCTACTAAACTTGACCAATGAAATCCCCGACCTTTTCCCTGATTTCCCCTGATCATTTCCTAAAATTCCCGACTAAAAAAGTATGTCACATCCTTCTAACTCGCCGCCCCCCTCCCTCAACCCTCGTTTTTATATTAATCTTTTTTTTTAATAATAATAATAAGTTTTAAAATTTGAATTAAAATTGTTTACTAGGAATTAAAAATATATTACACAGATAAAAACAAAAAAATGACATAATTTACTGATCATTGTATTTCATATTTTGTGTAAAATATCATTTTCCCGGATTTTTGTTGTGATTTACCAAATTCCCGACTTATTCCCGTTTTTTCCCGATCACTTCAAATTCCCGGCTAATTCCCGTTTTCCCTGATTTTCCCGGATGGTAGACACCCTGACTAAGGAAACTCTTGTAATGATGTAATTTATTTAGTGATCTGTTTGCCTACAATTAAAATTTATGTGACATTAAAAATGAACATAACATAATGAAGATTGGTTTAGAAAATGATGTTTGGAATGCAGGTCATATATGTTATATTATGATAGTGTTATTATATTTTAAATACAGTATATCTAATAGTATATCTATTAGAAGCAAATAAACTAATTTAAATATAAAGGAATGAAACTCATAACCCCAAAACCGAGACTTAACATTAAATTAAGAGAAAATCACAGTCAGTGATTTATCACCCATCTCTGGAAGGTAGTCAAAATACGAGGCTTCTCTGTGATTGTCTGTTTTGGCAATAGCTTGCCAAGAAGTATGGCTATGATTAATGAAAAATCTTTCTCTTTGACAGCAATATAAAAGGAAAAATAGGAAGTGAATGGTTTTTAATTTTGAACAAAGCAAGAAATTGAAACAAAAAAAAAAGTTATGTCAAGTATGACTAAATGTCCTGGGAAGAAACTTCTGGAGAAAATCTATTTATAAAATGAGTTTTTTTTTTTTAACTTTAATGGTAGTAGGCTACATAAGACAAAGGTTATTTTGCAAGATCAGTCATTAAGTTCCAAACATGAAATCGTTAGGCCTGTGGATCCCCAGACATGTTGTAATTCGCTGACTTGGGTTTGTGTCTTGACACTATCTTAAATTCCTCATCGCGGTGGCCGATGCAGTCAGTGGCCTGGATAGTGTTGCATAGCAATATTGTTGTCAGCAACAGAACTAGAGTCAAGAAAGATATAATATGGCTAAAGGATTTTTTTGGGGTCTAATTGATACAGGTGGTAGAGATTTAATACCAGAAGAAGTAGATGGATTATAGCCTATATTTGAGTTGACGTAGTTATTTGAAATATATTTCTTTTTATTTAACACTGTGTCTTACTACCCGTTTGGGTTGTACACTTAAGTACTAATTATGCTAATGGGTTATGAATTGGGAAGGTTGAATTTAGAGGAAGTGAACCCTCATTTGTGTGAAGGGAAAGTGGAAAACCATTTGGGGACAATCACCCCAGATCACCCGAGATTTGAACGTTGATCTCCCCATCGTCTGCAGTCTAGCTCAATACGAAACTAATGTGTTAGCTAACTATGCTACTGAGATGGGTGTTAGTTGATATAGAAGGTAATGAACAGTACATTCAAACTTAAACCAGACAAGCCGGTTGCTTGCAAAAAGAAGCTCCAAAACTTGGATTTCCAATGTGATGTTGTCCTTACATAGACCTAGATCCTTGACCTAAGATGATAGATCATGGACCATAGCAATCAGGGAGTTTAAAAGCTGTATGCTATGGTAAACACTTTCCAATTAGCTGAATAAGCGTTAAGTGGCTCCTCAAATGACTGAGCTACTTGAGGATATTTAAAATAAGAGATAACAGGACTCTATGAAAGAAAGAGCATGGATGAGCATTTTGTAAGGATGATATCTCCAAAATAAGTGTTCACCTTTTTCATGCAAGGGTCACATTTGAAGGTAGAAACCCCACTTTTTTTAAATAATTCATATTCTGCCGTCATAATATTGAGGCAGTCCAAATGAAACATAAGGGAACAAGGCCCTGAACACCTGATAAGGCTCTGGCACCCAAAAAAATTGCTCAGGTGCATTTGGCACAAACCTCGTCACTGCCCGACAAAGGCTATTGTAAAAGTTAACTTCCTGGGCCTAGCGGTAGGCCAACTCATTTTGCAGTTTGCATGACACTCAGTACATGGAATAAGTTCACTTGCAAAGCTAAGTAAATACACGTCCACTCATTACAAATGCAGACTAAATAATAATTATGATTATTACTATAATAATAATAATGAAATAAAATAGTCCTAATGTAATAATAATAATAATAATATTTAGCACAGCGTCTTACTACCCATTCGGATTATACGCTTTTAAGTACTAATTACTTCTAATGGATTAGGAATTGGGAAGGTTTAATTAGAGGAAGTGAACCCGCATTTGCATGGAGGGAGAGTGGAAAACCATTTAGGAAACACCACCCCCAGTTCACCTGACCGAGATTCAAACCTCGATCTCCCCATCCTCAGCAGTCGAACTATACACGACAAGCGCGTTAGCCAACTACGACACAGAGGCGGGTAGTCCTAATGTAATATAACAAAGAAAATATGTTTAAAATATAGGCCTACACTAGCCCAGTGGTTTTCAACCTAGACCCAAAATGTCACACCCTCACATTATATGCTTTCACAAATATAAAAGCCCTAATTAGCCTAATATTTAAAATAATCATTAGGATACAAACCTAACTTTCAAACCCTTTGATAATTTAACTTAAATATCATTATGGTACTTCCCCAACATAGATTTTTAAACCTTACCTTTCATGCATTGATACCTTAAAACTTTTAAAAACATTGAATAAACAAGTTATATAAAAAATATGTCTTACACCGGAAAAGATCATGGGTCAATATTATACAGTCAAAGAACATAAGTCAACACAAAAGATTATCGATGTTTGTGTTTCTATGTTTCTCTTATGATTTGTGTGAATTTTGTTTTAATTGTATATGATTATTATAGATTATCAAACTTGATAAGCCTTGGTACTATTAGGTTTTCCATCAACTTGAGTGTAATAATAACAATGAAGTAGGCCTATACATATTGTGATATAGGCCTTAAACAAAGAAAAAGTATATCTTATGTTAGCAAGTGTCTGTCTTATAGCCATAAAACTACTAGTGGAACCGCACACGACAGACAGTTGGTGGCAGACAATTTTGTAGTACAGTCGGTGGCAGGACACCTCACAAGACAAAATCTGTCAGCAGTCTGAGGCTGACAACTAGCGACAGCACACACAACCAACCATCGTCAGTTTATCGGTGGTTGTGGTGATATTTGGATGTGTGCCATACAAGATTCGGTGTTGGTGCATTTCATTACAATTTTTTCAACATCAAGTCTTACTACCCTATTCAGAATATACGCCTATATAGCGGTACTAACTAAACTAGAGCTACGTATTTTTAGTCTGTCATGTATGAATTCCTATTGAATCTAAAGTGAACATTTCGACCAATAAAATTGCCTTATGCTGATTGTCATGTGCAATCGCCCTTAAGTAACATAGGTACCTACTAAGCAATTGAAAGTGATGTCACATTGTGAAGTTTCAGTTTTATTTTATTTAAAGTTAGCGTGGACAATAGGCTTATGTATGACTAAGATTAAGAATAGCATTTGTTATTAAAAAAAATATTGAAATTCCTTAAGTTTGAAAATATAACCTATATCAAGAAGGAAATTAACTTACTGTAAGTCGGTAGATATAATAAAGAATACTTTTAAATTTATATCACCTTTGCGAACATGAAATAATGTTTGTTTGTTTGTTTGTTTGTTTATATGGTTGACATTATATCATATAAAATAAAATAATCCAATATGAGGTTCTTAATTTATATAGGTACATAATGCAAAGTAGATTAGAAAAACAAATTACCTAACAATTGGACCACTTTAACTAGTTTAAAACAAATAACTATTTATTGACTTTATTTTGAAATTTAAATAAACCAATGATCAGCGCTAAAATGTCAATGACCAGATAAACATATTAACGAGCGCTTCTTATAAGACAAGCCATAGATAAGGGATAGGATGAGACAAGCGTCTAGGATAGGATGTTCATTACACCAGTCTAGAAGGACAGACAAAATAAATCAAATTAAGTGTTGAATATATAATTTGGTACAATTATTCGCCACAAACTGTAAAAAATTATTTTTTAAATATAAATACAATAGTTAATTTATGTATATTTATGCTAAGTTTAAATAATATACCATATCTAAATACATTTGGCAACGGATTTATATCCGGTGTTGTGACCTTGTTGAGTGGTCTATAGTCAACACTAAACCTGAATTTCTGTCCTCCATTCATGTCTTCCTTTTTACAATAACGATGGATAATGTCCAAGACTCTCGTGATACTATAAACCCTGAAGATAATTGTTCATCAATCATATCCTGCACTAATGCTTTCTGACTAAACGGTATGCGTTAAGAATTCTGAGTGATGGGCTTGGCATTCATTATCAGTATCACGTGTTCAGGTATAACCTAGCTCCCTTATCTATGGGTATAACTGGTAGGTTACTTCTTTCCCAAAAAATGTCTTAATATCTTTTCAAAATTGACTCAGATTTCTTCCTTTATACAGCAGTAAAATGATCCAATTTTTCGGAGGAATCAATATTCCTCCCAGCGGCTTCCTTGACACACAGTTGACGCGTAGTTATTTACGTGGTTACCCGTGGCTTTATCCAGAATTGCGAGTTTCTAGTTTGAGCTCCGCAGGCTCCCTTCTAAAGTTTACTCCCAGTCAGCTTCTATAATGTCTTATTCTTCCACTAAATACCATTCGGCTATATTTGGATTCCTAGGTATGTGAACTTTACACCCTGTAGGCTACTCAACCCTACGAGTATCCCATGTTGACACTGTGCCAGCGAGCTCAGACAAATACTGCGTTGCACGTAAATCTGTTGATCGGTTAAGAAGTTATCCGTGAACTGTGGCACGACTAAATAAACTGCTACCCTTAATCTTCTCTGGCAACTTCACTTCAGCCCTTACAGTCTTCCTCGTACCTGGCAACAAACTCTTACCAACAGTCAGATATATAGGGACTTGAACAGCTTTTATAGCACAGGCAGGGTTAATTACTCCCTGATTACAGCTACATTTATCCTTACTGTCTTCTAATCAGAGGCTTAATTTTAGGTTATGAATAGCATCCCCAATCGTAACATCTTCTTTGATATATTTAATATTGCTGAGTAATTTGTCAGGAGGTCTAGAACTAGTATGCCATCGTAACTTGAATTTGTCTGACATTCCACAACTTGAAATGCGACCTGATAGGTTCTACCTCCTGAATCTAATTTAATTTCAACTTCTCTCCAAAATTCTGCATTTTGCTACCTGATAAACCCGAAATCTCAAAACTCAGTTTGGAAATCTTCATAAATTACACACTCTTTTGCCGCATAATTGAAATTTGTGCCCCACTGTACACTAAAAATTGATATTTTCTCCCTTGAAAAATACCTGATAGTACGAACTCACTAGTAGCTTAGTTCTTATCTACTGACACTGTGAGGACAATTCTCGCTGATCGTATAAAGTGGCTCCTACGATCCTGTTCTCCTTTGGGTTATGGTTAACCTTCCCAGAACACTGATTTTCTAAATGCCCCATTTTACCAAAGCTATCACTTGCCCTTTCTGTTATTGTAGGTGACTGTGTCTCCCTTTATTAGCTCTGCAATCCCTCATTACATGACCTTAATTGTTGCACTTAAGCAATGCTTCCCCTAATCTAATGTGAATATCATCCCACGGTCCTACGCAGGGCCGCATTTAGAAATATGGCACCCTTAGGCACATAGGCTGTAGGTCCTTCAAATCCTTTATCCTTATAACTCCCACCAAAACATCATACTGCTATTTGTTAATGAACACAAATAATAATGTTGTGCAGTTGTAGGACAATTTATTGCTACTATTTACCGTATATTCCCTATAATATGACAATTTTATACCTACTATTATTCTTACTGAAATTCCATCCAAGTATCAACAAACAATACTGGTTAGTTTAAAACAGAGTAGTTAGTAAATGGTAACATTTTAACAATTTTGTTATAAACTATACATTATATTTTAATATTTATTCTTTACAAAAAGATAATCTGTTTAACACAAAATAGTTACCTATTCATATCTTTTACAGTGTCATTGTTACAATTTTTCTGCGTTCTTCAGCCTTTGAAAATGTTTCTATTAGCTCCTGAAAGTCCAGTGCTACGATTAAATCTCTTCCAATTGCCATAATAGCAAGCACCTTTAACTTATCTTCCACCATGGAGTTGCGTAGATAGTTTTTCACGCGTTTCAACGTTTAAAACGATCGTTCTCCACTACAATTTGTCATGGCCATGCTTAAAATTATCCTTAAAATAATGTCTGAATTTGGGAATATGTTGTGCAAGTTTTCACCCCTAACAACATTAAAAAGGGGCAAAAACGATATATTTTTCTTCTACCTCTTTGTCTTTCCTTTTGATTTTGAATCGGGGCCAAGCTCACTAGGTGTGTTTATTAACAAATACTTAAATTGAAAACATTCTTCAGGAAAATAATTTTGTAAGTCGTTTTTGTATTTCTTGACAAGTTCCCTGCAGCTTGAAATGATTTCATTATATTCAATTGAAGTTAGGTTTAGAATAAAACCAAATATTTTATGGAAATCTTCATATGCAGGCACCCTTTTTTTTTGCAACTCTGCAATCAATATATCTATCATCACGAGAAAAGTTTCTGTTCTGAAGGCTCCCTTTGGATTAAGAATGCTGTCTCATGACTGAATACTCTTATCATGTTTTTCATAAAAAAATATTTAGGGGTTTGTTTTCTGGACTATTCAACCCATTCAGTTTTGGTTATATATTCAGTCTTCTTCGAATACTCAGGATATTTTTCTCTTAATGCCTGAACATAGTAGTGTAGTGATTTAAACAGAGCTACAACACTTCCAATATCAATTGCTTCACTTTGTAAAGTTTTTCTGACTTTACAGAACTTAATAATGACTTACAGTTAAAATATCATTTAAAACATATTCTCAGCTTTCAGCATCAGCTTGAGCTGACCATCTTGTTATCGAAAGTGATTTCACTACCGGACAGTCATCCTTAAGAACATCTTTCAAGATACCCCACCGATGAGTGGAGGCTGAAAAAAGGTTGTATATAGCTTGCACAGTTAAAAAATCTTCTTCAACTGCTGCTACCCCCACTAAATTGAATGAATGGGCAGAACAAGGAATGTACTCTGCAAGCGCACAGTTGTTTTTTATTCGTGCTTGGAGTCCAGAATATATGCCGGATATGTTAGCTGCATTGCCATAGCTTTGACCTTGGCCATCCCTAATGTCTATGTTGTGCATTTACAGCACATTCATTACAGCAGTTGTTAACTCTTCAGATTTTAAAAAAAAACATTAAAAATCTCTCAACAGGCTCACCATTGGGTTGGACATAGCGTACAACTAGAGTTAACAGGTGTTATGTCTAGTGTGGAGTCAATTATAAGATAGTAATACTTGGATTATTTTATAGTTCTTTTAATAATCCTTTGCAGCACAGCATCTCCCATCATGATTATAAACTCGTCAGATGTGAAATGCGAAAGGTAGGATGTTCTTCCTTGACCTTTGTTACCTAACCTAGCTATATTTTGAGATAAAAAGAAGGATTGAATTGAGCCTTCCAGCTCAAGAGCACCCGGATATGCCCTATTTCTGCTAAAACCAAATAAATGGTCGGTTCCTCAGAAAGGATATCCTCGTGTAACTAAGTATTTAATGGTATCAAAAATACGCTTTAATATCTCTTGCCAGTAATGAGCTTCCGTTTCACATGCCTACAAAAGTTTGTTTTCAATAGGCGCTGCTATCTTAGTTCGAGAAATAAAAGATAAAACAGAGTTTCTGTGGATTACAGAATTTTCATGGGATTATAATGCAATAGTAGCATTTTTACAATCCTTAAAGCCATCAGTAAAACTTGTTGAAGAAGCATTTACAAACAATTTGCAGTAAGCGCATATTACAAATCCTTTTGAAGGAGAATAAACAAGCCAGTCACAGGTTCTTATCTCACTATTTTGAAGGTGTTTTTTTGAAGTAATCTTCATTATTATACCTTTTTATACCACAACCACCGAAAACACGCTCAGACATATAAAAACCAGGGTCAATAATTTGGTTGAAACCTTTCTGTGCAATGTACTAACGTGTGTACTCGTCAGGCTTTTATAGATCTGGATCACTTGACAAGTATAGCAGGGTTGTCATCACTTTGAAGGTCTATCACTTGCTTTGCTGAAGGCTCAATCCACTCAATTGTTGAATTCGTAGGATAATTTTCATCACAAATCACATCATCTATGCTCACACATTCATTATATATCCTTATCAAACATATTGACCTTTGCTTCGTCAGGCTTTTATAGATCTGGATCACTTGACAAGTATAGCAGGGTTGTCATCACTTTGAAGGTCTATCACTTGCTTTGCTGAAGGCTCAATCCACTCAATTGTTGAATTCGTAGGATCATTTTCATCACAAATCACATCATCTACACACCTATATATTCACCATATTCCACGTGTTTCACATATGTTGTATCTATCACGCTGATTGCACTTGTGCTAGGACCTTTGGATTAAAAAAAAACACTGATTTCTGGGACTTTAGCTAGATTTAGCACGATTTAGCCCATGGGACGTAGGTTGCGGTGCGCTGCCTTAGACCACGTGGGTAGTGATAGTTTTAAAATGTTTAAATTTCTAAGGATGCATTTGTATTTATCTCTTGTAGCCTTTATCCTAATGACTACCCCTACCAGTGAGGACAATGTTGCTTATTGTTTGGTTTTAGACATGAGTGGGGGGACGCAGAGGTAGATTTGCTGATCAAAGAGAGAGAAAAAATCGTATTCCGTTATTTCTGCGACTGAGATTGGTAGAATTATCCCGATTGTCTTGTGTCGTTCAATTAGAACTATTTCACATCGATAAGGTGAACTAGTACGATTCGTTAACCTAGAGGATCCGTTCAATTTAAGCTATTCGTTCGCGAACAACATATATCTCATTCATATAACAATAGAGACTGATCATAAGCCTTTAGTTCCTATTTTCACCACCAAGGATGTAGATTCTATAACCCCTAGGCTACAAAGAATAAGACTTCTAGTGGTGAGGTATTCGTTTGAGATTGTTCATGTAGATGATAAAAAGCTATTAATTGCTTATGCTCTTTCCCGCAATGTGCAGCCACTACTTGCTGGGGAAGATGGACTAACTGAAGAAGTTATGACCTATGTACAAGAGGTTGTCTGTGGTCTTCCTACATTTGATAATAAGTTGGCAGAAATTGTTCGGAATCTATATAAGGATGAGACTAGTATCCACCTCATGCAGCGTTGGCAGAAATTGTTCGGAATCTATATAAGGATGATACTAGTATCCACCTCATCCAGCGTTGCCAAGACGGATGGTCTCTAAAGTCATAAATATCGGACATGTGCTTACCATATTGGCAACATCGAAACAAAATACCTTTACAAAATGGCCTTCTACTAAAAGGTAAGAAATTAATAATTCCTAATTGCATGTGGAAGGAAATAATAAATAAACTACGTGGAGGTTATCAGGGATTACTAAATGTAGAGAACTTGCTAAACAAAGCATTTGGTGACCAAGATTGTCCACACAACTGTGTGCCCACACCTCTCGTGGACCCATCCAATGCTGTGGGTGACAATGTGTCAACCCCCGTTTTCACCGGTGTCGATGTTAGAGGTT
>CABEEJ010002260.1:104971-117696 GCA_901482245.1 Timema douglasi | reverse complement strand
CACGGTTCATTTGAGCAGGTTTTTAAAGAGTGGCAGACCTGCCCCCTCTGTTATCCCCTTTGTGGTTGAAGTAAATACATATTTAGCTTTTTGCACAACGCTCTGCCCCCAGCCAGTAGCCTAACATTTCACGTCTTATTCCTGTGCATGCTACAGTAGCCCCATGGCTTCTTTGGTGCTGACTGCTGACAGTCAGCACCAAAGAAGCCACGGGGCTGCTGTATGTGTAGTCTACAATCGATGCCGCCTTTCACGCACACATGAAAATATATTTGGCTTCATGGTGAATTTATTATTTTATTCATTTACGTATTGTTTGAGGTGGTTTAACGATAATTGTATTAATGATCAGCAAGAGAAACAAATAAATTGGTAACATACTTTTTTTTTACGAGCATTGAAAAACTAAATTAGTACATTTGACCTTCTCTACCCCTTGGAGAATTAAAGTACTGTGATCGTGGGAAAAAAAAAGTTATAGCTCAAAATGTTGATGGATGTCAACGTTTCATGACCCCTTTTTAATGCCGTCTGTCTGTCTGTCTGTTTGTATCTCTGCCTAGAGCCGGAACCAATTTACCAATCAGGCTAAAACTTAGGATTCAGGCGTTTCATAAGGTTGCCCAGAGGTTTTTTTATTTTCCATCCAAATCTAATAAAAATTGACTCCTTATCGAAAAACGTAACTTTAACGAATATGACGCAATCATCAAATTAATAATAAGGTTTACAAACACGAGTTAAATTAATATACAAAAAGTTTTTAAATTATTAATTTGATTAAAGAATTTAAAATATAATACCTTTTTACTATGTATTTTCACGAACTTATATCCTTGATCAATAAATAATTGCTTTAGTTGAATACAGTAGTGCACCTACATTTGTTTCTGGTTCGCTGAACGCAGGATAACACAATTACATGAAACTCAAGAGATGGATGATGTTCATTTACTTCCGACATGCGACTGCGCTTGCGTGTGTTATTGTAGACCGACAATATTACGAGTGTTATTGTAGACAGACAATATTACGAGTGTTATTGTAGACAGTCAATATTACGTGCGCTATTGTAGACAGGCAATATTACGTGCGCTATTGTAGACAAACAATATTACGAGTGTTATTGTAGACAGGCAATATTACGTGCGCTATTGTAGACCGGGCCCTCCCTATACGAGGTTTACCTGTTTGTCCTGTCCGCAGTGAACTGTAAAACTCTCACTGTCTCGCGTCATGGTCGCTGTTAGCGTGTCTGTCTTGTGTGCGCCTTTCTCCCGTGCCTTGTTTATCTACGTATCTCTTGCGGATGTCCCTATCCCCTGCGTTCCGTCCTTGTCCATAATCTTGATCTCTCTATCTTCTGCCGGGCGACACCGGTGGACAAAGAGTTGGTGCATTTCCCAGGCGTAGGTGGGGGTCTACGTCCGGCACCCTTCCGAGACCACTGGTGGACTTGATGTCGGCCCTGTAGCTTCTGCGGAGCTTCCTCGACACGCCACCTCGTGTGCGCCATCGTCGCCGCAAGTCTTCATTTTGGTCTTCGATGACTTCTATCGAGTGCGCGTCGTGGTGGGATACGTCGGGACCTCCCGGGTGATAGCTTCTGTAAGGGGAGAGGTCGTCGAAGTGGTGGGNATCGTCGCCGCAAGTCTTCATTTTGGTCTTCGATGACTTCTATCGAGTGCGCGTCGTGGTGGGATACGTCGGGACCTCCCGGGTGATAGCTTCTGTAAGGGGAGAGGTCGTCGAAGTGGTGGGGGTGGCTGTCGTAATGGTGGGGGTGGCCATCGAAGTGGTGAGGGTGGCTGTCTAAGTGGTGGGGGGTGTCATCGAAGTGGTGAGGATGGCTGTCGAGGTGGTAGCCGGTTGCTTCTGCAGACAAGCAAGAGGAACATAGAATGATAAAAGACCCGTATGATAAACGGCGAAACTGCTTTTATAATTTAGTAAACAAAACAATTAGCCTTTCATTTAAAACTTAATATGTTTTATCACTGGGTCATACTACTAATTAAGGCTATACGCGTGTATAATAACTATTCTAGTAGGGTAAGGAGAAAGGATAACGGGAAAGCATTTAAGGGGGGGCGGGAACACCCTCTATAGACCCGGCTGGGTTTCAAACCGTGATCCCCCCCGTCATCAACAGGTTAATATAACATCAGAGCGACACCTTATACCATTCAGACACTGAAGCGAGTAGCTTGATAGTAGTTTAGTGGCAGTATAAGTTTCAAACTCGGGTTATGAAGGGTTTTTTTTATAAGTAATATGTCCTACTGCCCATCTGGGCTGACGGCATTTATTAACACGAGTAGCCCACTTCTGTGATATCATGGTCTAAGGGGTCACTCTCACAATAGAATGAATTGCTGGGGGATGAATATGTTGGGGTTCGAATCCCTCTTGGGTGTACTGAAGATGATTGTTTCCATAAAATGGTTTTACACTCTCCATCCACGTTGATACTGATACACATCCTCTAAATTATAACTTTCCTCATTCCTCTAATATTACCGTAACTGACACATACCTGTAATATGCGTGTAACCCGAACGGGTAGTAAGACGTGGGGCTAGAATAAAATTGGCAGTCAAACATATCTTGATCGCCAAATCACTTATAGGTCTATTAATCCTTCACGAAAGGTTTAATTAAAACTTCATATGATTGGGCTAATTATTATTATTAGCACCGCGTCTTACTACCCGTGCGGGTTATACGCACTTACGCTAATGTGTAATGGTAGGGTGATTGTGAGATGAAATGGAGGACCTACAGTTTAACATGGAATCCGAACCACGGTGGAGGCCTGGCATTCCCCACATTCACAGGATGTCTTGTCAGGAAGGGTTTGGTAATCAGATAAATCTTTGCCGGGACCGATGACTGAACCCCGGCCGCCAGCATAGAAGTCTGACACCTTACCCCCTAGACCGCCAGGTCACCGATTGGGCTAGTTCTTTCAGAAACTGTTTAAGAAAATGTAAAAAAAAACTTTTTAATAATTCATCAAACTACCGGTAGCACTAGTGTTACAATTCCTTGATATAATACTGACCTGGATTCTAAGCGAGTTCTAGCGCGTTTGTATCACTAAAATGATCTGAAAACGTAACGTGGCTTTATTAATTCTGGTTTATTTATTCTGGTTTTGCGTTTATAGAGGGAGGGAGGGGGGATCCTTTACTTCCTATTATTTAGATCTGGCCCCGTTTCTCTGACCACAGCTTTGCGGAATTTGGTGAGCTCTTATCCGGGTTTATAGGTTTATAAGAGAGGGGAGGGGATAATACCAGTCTACTATCTAACAAGTCAAACAGGTTTAAAACAACAAACACTTGATGATCTATTCTGTCAACTGAGTTATAACCCACATATTAATTATCCTCTTTCTTGAGAATTGAGAAAAAAGTTAAGCACTTCTTATAAAAAAAATATAAAAAAAAGTTCACAAGGATATGATAAAATCGTGATGGAAACTTTGAACCAGATTCTTTACTAAGAAAGAACATTCTAGATTGTTTAAATGACTACATTAGAATAATAATCAAAACAAAAGTCAATAAGATATATTTGTAACTATTACATGTTTTAATGTTTGGAAGAAGGTACAGTAAAGGTGGAACACAAACGTTGAAGGAGGTTTTCTTTATAGAGATATATTATTTATTCGCATCTAATATTTGACCATTATGTTATTCATTTTGCATATTTCTATCTAAGTGACCTCTCATTCTTTATCCTTTCTTTTCCCTTTATGTATTATGGTTTCCTATTTTAGAAAGTTGAGTTGCGTGTTACACACGCCCTCCTGATGAGTTCCGATGGAATGAAACCTAGGTCGGGGGATCGATTATAATATAATATTTAGCACCGCGTCTTACTACCCGTTCGGGCTATACGCTTTAAAAACAATTACGCTAATGGATTAGGACTTGGGAAGGTTGAATTAGAGGACGTGAACCCGCATTTGCGTGGAAGGAGAGTGGAAAACCATTTAGGAAAAAACACCCCCAGTTCACCCGACCGAGATTCGAACCTCGATCTCCCCGTCCTCAGCAGTCGAGCTTCAACACGACTAGCGCGTTAGCCAACTACGCCACCGAGGCGGGTGATCTATTATCTTCAAGAGGCAGCGAAAAGAGGTTTTCCTCATAGAAATGTTTTAATATTTGTAATCTAAGTGTGACTTAAGATAAAATTGCACTCCTTTGGTGGTCTCAAAGTAAAACTTTTCCCTATTTGATTAGACTGGTAAAGGGTAGGACATGGTTCAAATCCCGGTCAAATGTATTTGAGGATGGTTTATCTTAGTTGGATTCCCAATCCCTCTCCACACAGATGTGGATACATTTTATATAAATCCCTGCTGGCAGCTATTCAGAATAGACAAGATACTTATGTATTTGTTTGCTTGGCTACATATTATATATACTTTTTCTTTTAAATTTTTTGTTTATAACCTGAGCAAGTAGCAAGACGTGCTAAAAAAATAAACTTGGAACATTGTTTAGTATATTTCCCTAATACACATACATAATACATTAATCACCAATCCAAGAATAAATTTTCATTAAATATTAATAATATTACTTACATTCAGATGATTAATTTGGTTAGTTTTTGTTTTGATTAGAGGTTACTTATAAATATAATTTAGTTGTGTCATAGATTAATGGGGAATTGGAAAAAACTTTACATGCCAAGTACCCAAAGTTGAAACACCAAACAAAATCTATAGAGTATTAATACGCCGGGATCAAGATCAACTTAATATTCACGTGACGTAACGTTCACTTAACGTAAAGTAACTAGCGTGTGATCAGGATAATTCACGTAACTTAACGTAACAACTCAAGCAGAACATTGAGAATTAATTTGGACTGCTTTAAAACAAACTTTTACCTAAAATGAACCACAATAATTTAGGAATGATTAGGCCTAGTCTGAAAGTCCTTACAATATAAGCATTACTGAATATACAAAAATAAAGTGTAACAAGAAGCTAAGACGTCTAAGAGTTCGCTAGACCTGAACAAACTATACTGAAGACGTCGTATGTATTCCATAAACAAACAAATGAAATATTAAATATCCCTGTTTACGTGGCTCGCAATATGATTGGCTGGCTAGAATAACTTAGAAACCTTCACTTAACTTCCACGTAACGTCCAAGTTTCCCCCTGGACAGCTCTTAAGTTAAGTGAACGTTAAGTGGGCTTCAAGTTAATTGCATCGTGATGACTTTCATTTAAAAACACGAGGATAACCTCTACGTTACGTTTGAGTTAAGTTACGTTTACGTAAGTTTATGTGAACGTTAAGTTGATCGTGATCCCGGCATTGGATTAAAACCAGTGGCCCCCATAAACTTTGCAAAGACAGATCTCAACTGTTACCTTTAAATTTTAAATAATGTTAACTCAAGATTCCTAAAATTTCTTTTATCATTTAGCTTTGACACATGAGCTTATTTAACAAATAAAATTTACTCTACTAAAGTGATAAGTTCTTAAAGCTCAAGGCCATGTATATTGGTAATAGTTTCCCACCTCACCGCCTGGAAAATATACCTAAGTTTAAAATGCATTAGATAATAGAAAAATAATCATTTAAATCTCCCAGAAAAATTGTCGTCAGTTAAAAGTAGTTAAATTTATATCGTAATGCATACGATATGCGTTTTTCCCTGAGAATAGCATCAATGACATTTGGATTAATCTCGTTAGAAATAGTATTAGGTTAATAATTCAAGACTACAATGTTAGGTGCTTAGTGACAGATAATGAGGGTTTATATTAGTTTGTAGGTTTTATGCTGATATTCCTCTCTGTATTATAAAATATACGTTAAATATCCCACGTTTAAACATAGGGTGTGTATACATACAAATCAACGAGATTCCACTTTAGATTGCGATAGCTTAAAACAAAACAAATGTGAAGCAATGAACGTAATCTAATACAATGTAGAAAGAATATAATTTTAGCGCCACTTGGAGGTATTTTGAATACACAGCAGTTACATTTTAATATGAAGACAATATAACATATATAACATTTAAATCAGTAAATCAATTACGTTAATTGGAACTAGGTGTGGATTTTAAGAGGTTTATTTATTATTTAAAGCTCCAAAATGTGACCTTATTTTTAACAACTTGGTTTTTCTTCCATATATATATATATTTGTGTACTAGACCCTTCCCCCTTCCGCCCCTACCCCCCATTATTATTTTCAACACATATTGAAGAATAATCATAGATTCTACCATAAAATATGAGTGACTATCGACATTTTTATGAGGAATAAATTAAATTTTCAAAAAATTAAAATATAGCCTATGTTACTCGTTGATAATGTAGCTTTATATTGGTGAAAGAATTTTTTTAATCGGTCCAGTAGTTTTTGAGTTTATCCATTAAAAACAAAAAATAAAATCTTTCCTCTTTATAATATTATAGTGTAGATGTAATGCAATGACGTCACAATCTCAGCCAATCAGATGCATTTCTTTATTTAGCACTACATTCTATTCTCTTTACATTGGTTTAATCTACTGAATAGGGAAGTAGACAAGATAAAGGATTTGACAAGAATAAAAACTAAAGGTGATGATGAAATACCAGTAGATTTACCGAAAGAGCTATGTGAGTACGGAATTAGGGTCACTACTCGATTATAAACAATATTTACACAAAAGGGGAATGTCCCAACTAGTGCATATAAAATGACAACGATATCACTACAGAAGAAAAAGAAAGCCAAAAAATCCACAGTGACTAAATGGTAATCAGTGTGATATACATTTGGTTAGAATACGAATTAACCAGTTATAAAATAAGATATAGAATTAGAAGAAGACTAACTTGTTTTCAAGGAGGTAAAAGAAACCAAAGATGCCATTGTAGAAGTTTGAATAAAAAATAAGAATGATTTGCTTCTTTCGTAAACAGTAAAAAGGCATAATATCAGGTAAGCTTGAATAATCTGAAAAAGATGTTATAAGAAAAAGGAAATGACTGGAAAGTTAGAAGTTTAGTAGGAAACATGGACATGAACAAAGAGTAAAATTAATATTGGATACAAGGGGCACTAATAACGTGGATTCAGGGAAAAGAATAAGATAGAGGTTTTGATTATCAACAATTATTTTCAATTTATACTGAGAATGACTTGTAAGGAAGTTTTGGATGGATTTGGAGATTTAGAAATAAAAGTAAAGTGGAGTATAAGTACAGAGAAATACGCAAATTATTTGCAGTACCGACGAAGGAAGAAGAAAACCTTCAAACTATGATGAACAGACTAGTAGAAACCGGATGAGAGCATGGAATGTAATCTAACATCGAGAAGTCAACAGTAATGAGGATAGTTCAAAAGAGATGAACCACTGAACATTTTGGTAGTAAATCAGCAGATGACGGAGAATGAAGCACACTGTAAATATTTAGGAAGTTTAATTTCAATAAATGCACAGTGTTCACGGAAGATAAAGTCACGGATGCTTTTAACAAGAAGGAGATGTTACTGAAGAAAAAAACTATGCCTGAAGATGAAGAAGAAACTGGTAAAGTGTGTACTACATATGGAGTTGGGACATGTATTCTGAGGAAAAATTAAAATAATAAATTTTTTGAAAGCTTTCTGTAATTTGAGGTATTGAGTTTTGTCATAGAAGGTAAACTGTAAGCAAGAAGAGGTCCAGGAAGATGATGAATACTACTGAAGTGAGACCTAAAGCAAGGAAATAACGTGATCAGATTTCAGGATCTAAAAACTGGCAGCTTCTGATAGGATTGGAGAACTCAACTTGGTTAAAGCAACAGACTTATTGAAAGAAGGAACCCCTAATAAATATATGTGAAAGGACATGTGTGTGCAGTCCCTCCCAAGGATGTTGACGATCTTATTGTGAAATTTAACGCTCCTTGTACAAGAACCTATGCCGGCGTGTATAGTATGCATAATGTGACGTATTTCTGCGTGTTTCTAAATGAATGTTAACCTTTTTGAACACATAATATCACCATGAAACATATTTCGTTGTAAGAAGAAAACTGTGCAAGCTTTACCTTACATTGCCTTGTATATGAGCAACGGTCTGCCCCGCCAGACCAATGAAAGTATCACCTATTTTAAAACTAATCACAAGACAAAGTCCATTGTTTTGTTTTTTCAGTTTTGGCTTGTTTCGTTATAAGGAATCGCCCTCTCAAGGTAGAATGGAAAGAAACGCAAGATAAGGTATCTATTTTTACAGTTTTTATATAACAAAACAAACCATTTGGTCAAATTAATAAAATATTCGTTAATTAGATGTATTTAGTTTAATTTTATACACATGGTAAATCTCAAATTTCTTGAATATTTTACGTGAGCATTGCTGAATTTCAACAGGAAATTTTCACTTTATTTAAAAATCTCCCAGTAAAATTCCCCTATGTTCATGACAGATAATATCTAATTACTGTTACTGTTGTTATTACTACGTGTATAAAATTATACTAAAACATATCTTTACCCCGAATTTCTTACGAATAATCATCTGGAAAGTATTTTTACCTTTCAGAATATTTCTATTCTGGTAGGGCTCTGGTAGGAATAAAAGCCTTTCACAAATATATTCGTAAGAAAATATGGCTCTACTGAGGTTATATTATTTTTATTTATTCTGACCAAATTATATTTTTGTTATAAAAAGTGTAAAAATACATACCTTACCTCGCGATTTCTTCCACCCAAGGAATTACGTGAATCTGCTGCTGCCCTCTATATACAGTATGTACCGTAACATGTGGAACCCACTTCAGTGGCGGAAAGGAGACACAAAAACTATGAAAGATGTCCAAATAAACATGTGTTCCATTTGAGATTGTTCCGAGTTACAGCCAATTGATTACACTAATTTGTTTGTATACGATACTCAATATCTATCGACATGTTTACTAGGTATGTTCTATGGCATTAGACACTCAAGAGTTAATTGCCACACTTATAAAAATACACCACCTATTCCTATCTTGAGCTAGTTCCATTCAGTCTACCTAGTTACACCCTATCTCCCTCAGGTCTGATATTATCCTCCCAATGGTCTCTTTTTCTATCAGGTTTGTCAGTCATTACCCTAAACATTTTCTAAATTCTTCCATTCACGCTGAATATCCTCTCCACTATACTCTACGAAACTTTATTATCCTAACAGTGTCTTGGGATGAGTACAGGGCATGCAGCTCGTCATTATGTACCCTACTACACTAATCAGTACACCCATCCCTTTTTAAGAATCAAATAGCCGAAACTATTATGCATGCTTTTAGTGAGGATTTACTCCATCTAGATATAATGTTCTGAAAATTGAAAAATGACACCTGGACACGGGAACCGAGCTCGGAACCTTTGGCTCAGTACACCAATGCTCTAACCACTGAGCTATCCAAGAATCGTCCCGTGCCCAGGGTCATTATTAATCATTTGTTAAGGTAGAATCCATTATGAACGTGTGGAAATCGCCGGCTATAGATGAGTGATTTTATTAAGATCACGAGATATCAGATAACGCATCCACCTTCGACTCGGTAGTTGGATATTATTGCTGCCCCTTGTGTAATTATCCCTGGATAGATCAGTGGGTAGAGCATTGGCATACTAAGCCTGGGGTTCGATTCCCGTGTCCAGGTGTCATTTTTTTCAATTTTCATATCATCACTTTTTGGTATATGGTTATTCCAAAACACCTGCTATTTTTGGAAGAGTGCGATATTCTATGACACGACGACTGCTGTCTTGCATTCAACCCGAGGATGATCATTTGAGCTCTTCTTGTAATGTTAAACAGCTCCATATTACTAGAGTACAGACATGGCCATAACTTGGAAATGTGGCCGAATGAGGCACGTGTTTGTATGAACGTTCCTCATGTTCTCTGTGTGTCCTGTCCCCCTCTGAAGTGGCCCTCACACGATATGGAACACCCTGTGTATCACCTGTATCTCGTCACCTACAGCCCAGTGTTATTAGAGGTGAGTGTAGCCCCCAGTTCCCAGAGGTAAGAGGGGATCAAGGAGAGAAAGGAACAGCTAAAGATACTCACATCTAACTTCTACAAGGTTCTTGGTTCGTACCCGCGATACGCGAGGGGGTGCGCGTCAGTAACGGCCCTGCTCTTGCGGCGACCGGTGAACGCCTTACCGTAGTGGTGCACCGGAGTGTGAGAGGCGTAGATTTCCGGCTCGTGGTGGGGCTCCGAGTGGCTCTCCGGGATCAACCAGTGGGGTCCGTGGTCCTTCCTGCACACCCTGAGCCAACTGAGGACCGTGGGCAGGAACAGGATCACGATCATGATCACCTTCTTGATGAACAGCACGATCAATAAGATGGGCAGGATGAGGAGCTTCATGTGCATGAAGCCGAGGGGGATCAGCAGGAGGAGGTGTTTCTTCTTGAGTCGGGGCTCCTCTGGAAATAAATACAGATCACATGTTTAGGTGCGTATTCGCTTGAGCATTCGTTCGTGCGCGTTCGGCTCGTTCGGAGTAAAATTCTGTTTGAGAACACGAGCCGAACAGAACCGAACGCGCGCGAACAACTGTCGGTTTCTTTTGGGGAAATGCTCAAAGGAAGTAATTTGTTCACCTGTGCTTAGGGGGTACGTATTTGAGAACACGCGCCGAACAGAACCGAACGCGCGCGAACAACTGTCGGTTTCTTTTGGGGAAATTCTCAAAGGAAGTCATTTGTTCACCTGTGCTTAGGGGGTACGTATTTGAGAACACGCGCCGAACAGAACCGAACGCGCGCGAAACTCTGTCGGTTTCTTTTGGGGAAATGCTCAAAGAAGGTCATTTGTTCACCTGTTCTCAGTGGATACGTGTTTTCACACCTGTTCGGATCGTTTGCTGCGATGGAGTGGGCCGCAGAAGAATATTTGAGGTCAATAGATACCTATGAAGGAAACCCGGTGTTGTTGGACCCTCAACATTCATGGAATTTTTTACAGTGGCATTTTTTTTAAAACACGATTCGTTGGAAAATATCGTGAAAATGTCTTAAAAGTGATGTATTTTGCCACCTTAACCACATTTTCCTGTCCCACTTTGTATTTTTTTAGTCAATGCAAACAGCACAAAGAAAGAACCACTGTAAAATCCATTTTGAGACTGAGCTCCACTTGTCCTGTTCGTGACAAACTTGGCTGGGATTATTCGGACGTATCATTTGTTCGAGCTCGTTCGGGTTCGTTCGGCTTGTTTTGTTCGTTCCAAGTAAAATGGTAAAGTGAATACGCACATTTATTTACACCGCGACTTAGTACCCGTCCATGATAGATACACTTATTAGATACAATAATTACACTAATAATATAATGGGTTAATATGAGCAGGGGTTCAATCCTCGGTCCCGGCACAGATTTATCTGATTACCAAACCCTTCCTTCACCTCTGACAAGACATCTTGTGAATGTGGGGAATGCCAGGCCTCCACCGTGGTTCGGATCCCACGTTAAACTGTAGGTCCTCCATTTCGTCTCACTATCACCCTATCATTACACATTAGCGTAAGGGCGTATAACCCGAACGGGTAGTAAGACGCGGTGCTAATAATAATAATAATAATAATATTCACTATTCATTTTAAAGATGAATAATTTCAAAAATGAATATTAAAACAAAGAGCTAATACTTAAATCTACCAATAAAATGGGAATATGCTACAAAAATAATGTATTAACTTGAAGATGTATAACATTGAAATCTCATTTGGAAACATATAATTAATTATTACAATTTGTACAGTACATTTTCCAAATTTCCACATGATCATGTTCGAATAAATAGTCATAATTTGTCATATTCTAATATAAAATATGCTCTAATATTTGGTTTTTCCACCCCTAATAAGAATCATCAAAGAAAACCTTATCGATTCCTTTAAATTTTTACATTAATCGTTGAGTTAATTTTATATTCAAGAGTAAGTTATGTATTGAGTGACATGTTTTATTTTTAGAGTGGTTTATAATGTCTATAATCGTATACTAATAATTACACACACAAAAAAAGTAGGCGTGTTGAACAATTATCTTTAGAAAGATTTATTCAGCTCACATATAAATCTCGGTGTAAAGTTAGGAGGATTTGCGTAACAATTATTAAAATAAACCGGTTTTTATCAGAGACGTCTTTTACACTAGGACCGGTAATATTGGTAGTTGAGACTTTTATTATTAGCTTGATGAAACGGCGGGTTGATCATACATAAAAAGGTTGATGCTTACATCGATAGCTAGTTCTAAACCAATAACAAATAACTTTGCTTACTTGTCATTGAAATCTTTGTTACACTCCTCTATTTAGTTAAGAAGGAATTTTTTTCTGACACTTATAAAAGTTACTTTTTTTTTTTTTCATTGCTTCTTACTACCTTTTCAGATTATACTTATATAAACTAATTACACTAATGTGTTGGGGATGAAGTATTTAGGAAAAAGAGAGAAAGGGAGGCCAAGAAAGAGATGGGAGGAGCAGATAACAGAACGTTTGCTAGTGAAGGGAGTAGAATGGGAGCCGGTGGCGGCTCGTAGCTAAAATTAGTGGGGGTGCTGCTTCATAAAATGTTTAGCGTTTGTTTTAAAATTGTGTAAAAGGAAAAAAAAATGTATAAAAAAGAAAATTTATTCAGTAGCTTGATAAAATCCAAACAAAAAAAAACCACTTTTT
>CABEEJ010002260.1:57850-70346 GCA_901482245.1 Timema douglasi | reverse complement strand
TTTTTTTTTTAATTTTAAATGAAAAAAAACCCAATTAAACTGATGTCAATTTTGCTGTTGTCAAATGAAGGATGCAGGAAGCCAAACTTTAGTACTCTTTCTGATTCAAACACAAGCTAATATCTGATTAATCGACTGTGAAATGGGTTTTATGTTTTTAGAGCAAGTTTTGTCATCTGCTCTTATATATGACCTTTATATTTTTATTTTGTAACACTTTTATTCATCGACCCTAATATTTATTTATATAACTTGATCAAGTATTTAAAATATATTTTCTTGTAAACAAAATTGTGCAATGCAAAGAGTGCCATGGGAGTTGTATTCTTTTTTCTGAAAATAATGAACTTGACTGATAACTCTAATATTTTAAACGACTAACATGGTGTAATTTTCATATTGATTTATTTACAGCTCAATTTATATTATTTGACAAGGAATTTATAATACACTTAGTAATAATCTAGCAATGAATATATGCTAAGCTTTATTCTGAAATATTTGTTTTAGAAATGGGTTAAAATGTATATATAAACCCTCTAAATTTTCAACTAAATTTAACAATATTTTTAGATTAGAGATCACAAATAATGTTTTCCCTCCAGTCGTCGAGGGATGCATATTTTCATCCAATCGGAGGCAATATACAATATTATTGGCTAAGGTTTGTTAGAACTAGGTCTCTGCGTCTAGTGAACCAAAAGCTCAGCAGATTTTTATCAAAATGTTAATTTTTATTTACATTTTACATTATGCTAATGAAATTATGTTAAAAGATTGCCAGGTGAAACTTGATACGGTTTATTTCACTCATAAATTACTGTTGTTTCCTTGATCGCACCACATAGCCGTATAAATTCTTTCTTTGCACCTTTAGTAACTATTTGGTATTTTTCATCACTACTAAAATATTCTGTCCCCGCTTTCATTAATTTTGTGAAATATATGACTAATTTTTTTTTTTAAGGCTAAAGAGTGTAGCGCTAAGCAGTTATGTTTGTTTTTTGTCTTTTTGAGTATTTATTCAGTAAATTGGAATTCATTATTTTAATTAAAGTCCTAACTATCCGACCTAAACGGGACCAACAGGTTGTCAGATATCTGAAATGTTGGATAATATGGAAACGAGGAAAGTGGTTGGAACTAAAATTAAATGGAGTTGCATAGTGGATATTAAATAGTGTGTACAACCCGAACATGTAATAAGATGTGATGCCAGTAATAATAATAATAATGATGATACTAATTAGGAGTTTATTACAATAATTTTTTTATTCGCATCGCGTCTTAAGACTCGCTCAGCTTATATGCCTATGTACTGATTACACTAATATTTTAGGGATTAGGATGGTTTTATATAGAGGAAGTGTACCCACATTTGTGTTGAGGTAGAGTAGAAAACTCCATAGGGAAAAAAACCTTCACTACACTCAACTGGAATCAAACCCTGATCTCGTCTTCGGCAGTAAAGTCTATTGCACCTTAGACCATGCAGCCACTGAAGCGGAGGTTATTCGTAATTACTCTAGTGTCAACTATGCAATAAATTATGTAAACAGAACGATGTATTTTATATTAATTAGGGATGTGGGAGAACTATTTGTTCAATTCGAGATGAGAATATAAAAAAAGTATCGAGAACGAGACGTCCTTTAAAAATACAAAAATGTAAATTATGTTTATTAAAGTAAATATATAGTATATAGAGTTACTTTGTGACACTTTAGCTGACGCTTGCTTTAGATTGTCTTACATATAGTTCATTCAAGCACTCGAGATATAACTCATACACATTTTAAATGCAATTAATAAAATAGTGATAGGTAGTTACAATGAACGCAATTTATAATATAATTTTGTGGTGTAAAAGTTTGATACTGAAAAACAATATTTATAACCAAAACATTTCTAGATAAATGCTGTTTTTTGGGGGGAAATGTGGCCTATTTTTGGATTATTATGGTATTATTGGAAATAATAAATTCCCGGTTTGGTTTTTTAATTCGCTAGGGCTATTATTAACTTTTTTCCTCAAATTTTTGAGATATTTTTGAGTCTTGCACATTCCTAATATTAACCAAATGCCATTTTTATTATATAATAGTTTGCAAAATGCAAAAACTTCTATTTAAAAAATTAATGGTTGAGGTTTGTTTCTCAGATTTGCCCCTCTTCTTTGCGGTGAGAAGTGTATTAATTACATTAAAATCAATACTACTTTATATGGATATGTCGGATAATCATGTCGCTACTTTAGTTATTGTTATTTGAAATTTTATTAATTATTAGTTCGATCCTCGATCCCGGCAAAGATTTATCTGATTACCAAACCCTTCCTTCACCTCTGACAAGACATCTTGTGAATGTGGGGAATGCCAGGCGTCCACCATGGTTCGGATTCCACGTTAAACTGTAGGTCCTCCATTTCATCTCACAATCACCCTACCATTACACATTAGCGTAAGTGCGTATAACCCGAATGGGTAGTAAGACGCGGTGCTAATAATAATAATAATAATAATTAATTATTAGAATAATATAATCTGAAGTTTTTGATATGTTTTACTCATAACATTCTATCGCCCTTGAACTGCAATAGACAAAGATTGTTGGTGACAGGAAGGTCAAAGATGCATTCTACCTTTATGCAAATGGGAGTACATTTCCTCTAAATTCTAACTTTCTCATCCGTAACCAATTTGTGACTAAATGTGGATAGCCTTAACAAGTACTATGACACAAAACAACAACAAAAGGGAAAATGTACATTTTTTTGATAACAATCTGTAACCTTCTACATTCTTTCAAAAATTGTATTCATTTAAGTGTTGGTTTTCACTTTGTGGAATTTAGAAAATGTATTTTTTGTTTAAAAGAATAGAAATTGTAATACTCGCTTTTAACTGTTGGAAGACTTTTAAAATGCAAAACACAAATCCATTTCAACATTAGCTTTCACTGGGTACAGTCAATTTTATCCAAAAAAATCAAAAGTGCACGGCAATACTTGTGTTAAAATAGAGTTGGGTCGACTATAGTATTTTACGAATCCAACTCTCGAATCTGACTCCCCAATTTACCTTTGAATTTCGAATTTAAATCCTAGAAAAAACTATAAGCCTCAGAGGAAATATAAATATAATGAATAATAGAAAATACAAAAAGTAACTATATGTTAACATTCTTTTCTATAATCCATTCATTATAACATTCACAGTGTTAAACTACTAGTCTGGGGCCTGGTTGTTAAGTTTAACTTGTAACTATAATTAGTTTTGAACCATCAATAAATAGTATTAGAGCTCTAAAACAAATTTCATTTGAAAAATTGTTAATAAAATATTTCCCAAGAATTTTGTGTAGCTATTCTGAAATCTTCTCGAATATCCTTATTGTGTTGAGAGATTTGAAGGATTCGAGGGTCCATCCCTATGTTAAATGTATGTTAGTTAGTCTTTCATCAACCCATATCGGTTATACATTTTATTTGTAATCCTAGCTTGAGATTTTCTCAGTCTTCTATTTAAAATAACCCTTAAACTACTCTGAGGAATATGTCTGGCAAATGGACAGTACAACCACTGTATCCATCGTCACTTCAACATTGTACAAATCATTTTAAGTAATACATATATTAACCATTCCACCTCATTTCTGTGATTTAATTGTTCATCATTATTCACAAGTTGTTATGTCATAACTTTATTTTTTGGTATGGACTTTAATCATTAATTTTTATATTTTATTGTTGTAATTAGCAATTAGCTCGTCTTAAGGTGAAACTGTTGTACAGAAGAAAATGGAGAATAAGATAAACAATGTTGGTATAATTGAAACCTTGTAAATTTTGAGTTTATTTTTTTTTCTAGTTAGAAATAAACTTTGTACATAACTAAAAATAAATTTCATACCACTTTAAAAATACTTAACTTCGTTTTATTGATGCTAATCCAACCCATTAACATGTTCTATCTTGTGGGAATCAAACATGTCTGTACATATTAAAAATAACTTATCTGCTTCGGTTGCAGAATGGTCTGAGACATCACACAGTAGACTAGCCTGCCGATAATGAGGGAGGTCTGACTTCAGATCCCAGTAGGGTTCATTGGATGTGTTTTTCCTAAATTGTTTTCATTCACATGCGAGTAAGTACCTAAGGAGCTCATCTCACGACCGATTATCCGCGATATTGGATACAAAATTGTGATCAAACCATTAAACGTATTGAAGTAGGGTTTTCGGCATTGTTCACATGATAACAGCGAATTTGGGACCAGTTGTACAGTTTTTTATTTAAAATATGTATTATTAGATTTTGTTGTATTTTATAAAATTTGGTTAAAATGTTTCATAACTCTCAACTGTTTTCTAAAATAGAATACAAAAAACTGCAGCACAATGTGACGTCTGGTTTGAGCTGTATTGCTTTCCTAAGTTGGGTGCTATCCAGGGTGTGAAACGAGCTCTTAAACTTTAAATTCTACCTTTCTCATCTCTAACACATTAGTGTATTTAGTACATGTGCATATAATAATAATAATAATAATAATATTTAGCACCGCGTCTTACTACCCGTTCGGGTTATACGCTTTAAGTACTAATTACACTAATGGATTAGGAATTGGGAAGGTTGAATTAGAGGAACTGAACCCGCATTTGCGTGGAGGGAGAGTGGAAAACCATTTAGGAAAAACCACCCGACCGAGATTCGAACCTCGATCTCCCCGTCCTCAGCAGTTGAGCTCAACACGACAAGCGCGTTAGCCAACTACGCCACCGAGGCGGGTATGTGCATATAACCCAACAAGTAGTAAGATACAGCGTTAAATAAAAATAAACAGTCCAACCTAAGGGGCAAGGATGATTAACAGTGATTTAGAAAGGCATTAGCATGTAGAGAGGGTGAGAAAGATAAGTAACCTGTGACCCGCTTACACCCATAGTCTAACTGGTGGGGATTCAAACCTCGACACAATCCCGCTCCCCAAGTCATGTATGTTTATTGAAAGACTGATGAATTAGATCACATGAAAACTAACCAGACGTATCCTGTTAGCTCTAGACATATTTTACGTCACCAGATGCACTGAAATAGTTTTTCACTACTGTCCAAGTGATCTGCATTGCACTTGATTGACATTTACGAGGAAGTCAGGGAGTCATATCCCAACCATAAGCACTTTGAGATTATTACTGTGATTTATCAACTTCTCACAATGATAATGCAGATCCACTTATCTTGTAACTATCTTTATTTTACTCGCTAAGATTAGTTTCTTAATTAACCGCCCCATTGACACCACATGCGACGAATTTTTCAAAGAAGGTGTACAGTGGCTAGAATCAAGACCATCACCAAGCACAACATTTTCGCTCACCCTGTTTGACTGCCAAGCCAGGGTCTCGTACGAAGCCGGTAAACACGCCACGAAACAACCTTGTTCGCTATCACAACAAGAACTCGATCTGGAAGACTGGCGTTACATGCAATTGTTTCGCCTAAGCCTGAAGCTAAAATGTGTTTAACGCGCATGCGCGTTCTGATGAACGTAAGTGGACCTCCAAGTCTCTGTGTGCTCGTCACCCCCACCCCCTTTCATTCTTTGATTCTACGGCGTTGTGCGCAGGCGCTGAGGAAGAGATCTATGAAGTGATTGGACAGTAGTAACTTCATCATTAGGTCATTCTTACCACCCTTTTTCCTCCCACTGATACAAACTGAATATAAGCGTGTGCCCAACAATGTTATGTACTCTTTGATGCCATTTAAGTCACAAGGACTCAATAGGATGTAAGTCATTGTAAAGATGGGAATTTATACATAGCTTATGTTATCTACGATAGAGGCTAGGGTTTATTCTACCGTTATTATGTAGCCATCTTTTGTGGATCGTTTAAGTGTTAGTTTATTTTTTGCTAATATTGTCTTTCAAACTTGCATATATTGTCAGGGTTAGTCGTTTGTTGATATTATTGTCTTTAACGGACTTGTAATTTAAACTAAGTTTTCTGCATACATTTCATTGTTATATATTATTCTAATAAACGAGCCGTTGGGCCATTTTTGTTACGTTCCACGTTTTGTTTATGTCAGGATCCTATCAGACTGTTTATTCCAGTTACATATAAATAGATTAGTTCATGAGAGAGGGGTTTGTTGTCAAACTGAGTACAGATCATTAAAGGTCCCTGGTGATTAGCTCTTATTTATTGTTACTTTGCGACTAGCTCACAGTGGTGGCTTGTGGGAGCGTTGCCGGCTGGGATACAACGCTATAGCCCCACGGGAGCAAGGGTTGAAAGGCTCTCAACTGCGGTCATTAGGTCTTAGAAATGTAAATTGGAAATGCAATTAATACATAACCCGCTTTAGTGATCGGATGGTCTAAAGTGGTAACTCTCATAATCGATTGGACTGGCGATGACTAGGTGGGCTTTCAATGCCTCTCATTCTTAAATGGTTGTCTACTTTCTGTCCATGAAAATTCAGGTACACTTCCTCTAAATCCAACCTTCCTGGTTCCTAATACATAAGCGTAACTAGTAGCGTATTAGCGGTGCTAATAAATAACAGGTTAAATATACATTTCTAGAAAAATTTTAATCCTGAATTAAAAAATCTCCCCTTTAAATATATGTGATATAACTCTATAAGGAAAACCTCTTTTCGCTTTATGAGGTAATTGTATTATATTTGGAAGAAGGTACAGGACAGGTGGATAGAAACATATAAAAGGGGGACGAACACAATATGGCATATACAATGAAAAGAAGAACACAGTTCACACTTTACACTGCTGCCAATGGACAAAGANTTGTGTTTTTTGGTTTTCTCTTTTAGGAAGTTGCGTTGCGCGTTTCACACTCCTCCCTGATGAGTTCCGATAGAATGAAACCTAGGTCGGGGGATAGGGCGGTGACGATCAATTTTCTTTAAGAGACATCCATTACCTCTTTGTCCATTGGCAGCAGCGTAAAGGGTGAACTGTGTTCTTCTTTTCATTGTATAGGCCATATTGTGTTCATCCCCCTTTTATATGTTTCTATCCACCTGTCCTGTACCTTCTTCCAAATATAATACTTTAAATATATGTATAAGTTTATACTATAATAAATTGTGAACATTAGTTGTTAGAACTCTGGGAATCCTTGTAGAATGTAATCACTTTATGTTTTAAATGTACAGTTTACACGTAACAATAAAAAACCTCAAATGCAGAAAGAATGATTTAATAAAATTTATTACTGACAAAATGTTCTACAACAAAATGTATTTTTTAGTAAAAATACACCAATTTTATTTTAGCCCATGCGAGTACCAATCTTTGTTACTCCAACCAATGAGTTGTAGGGTGTAATGTTTGTATTAAACCACCGTTTTGACTTATTTAAAAATGAGTCACAACCAAGAAATGGGTGCTCTCATTGCATGAAGCTACCTTAACAATGTTGCATACTTGGAGGTTTCGAAGCTATTCTGTGAAGTGTGCTACATCTTAACTGGACGCACTTAAGCCGTCTAAGTTTGTAAACTTGGATGGCAATGAATGAAATTGAAAGAAAGGGAATAAAATTAGCAGTTCACCCTGCCTGGCCTCATATTTACCTGCTCATTACACTTCCCTTTTTCCTCTGATGGGCTTGCACACTCTCTTAACTATCTGCCCCTTTAAAATGACTTTTTTTTTTTAATTTCCTCTTTCTTGTTTCTTATTCTAGATAGATATATTCTACCACGGACTTTTTAATCTATCTACATCCTGGCGGGAAGATTCCTACAGCCACTTTTATGACTTAAGTCAAATATACTGAATTGTCGATGGTTTATAAAAAAATATACATTTACAAAAAAAACTACTTTAAGATAAAAATAACCCGCCTCTGTGGCGTAGTTGGCTAACGCGCTAGTCGTGTTGAGCTCGACTGCTGAGGACGGGGAGATCGAGGCTCGAATCTCGGTCGGGTGAACTGGGGGGTGGATTTTCCTAAATGGTTTTCCACTCTCCCCCACGCAAATGCTGGACCACTTCTTCTAGTTCCAACCTTACCAATTACTAATCCATTAGCGTAATTAGTACTTAAAGCGTATAACCCGGGTAGTAAGACGCGGTGCTAAATAATCAAAGATAAAAATATTGATTTTATGACACTGCAGGACTATTTTTAACTATTTGAGAATCTATAATTTTTGTTTCAACATTATATTTTTAAAACTTGCTGAAATGTAAATTAATTAACATAAGAAATTCTATCTTGAACTGTTGCAACGTCACAGTTAGGCGAAGTTCTTAAAGTGGTATTAAAACTATTCTCACTGTTAAAACGCTGATAGTAGAGAAATCACCAAGAAGAGGCTACAGCTTAAAATGACCAGTCGTACTGTACCTATCAAACACCAAATTTCTTTGTATTTTCAGTGCTTTGTCCTAATTTCAGCTCGGCAATATCGGTATTATTTTTAAATATCGCTGCATCTTGTTACGAGAGCTGCTGAATATCATAATCGAAGAATTTTTCATAAGATTTGTGTGATTTAGCGACACACAAAGTTTTAATACTACCTCGTCAACCGAGAATTCTATCAGTAAATAAAATTAAAGAAATTAAACATTGAAATGAGGTTGGGAGGACAAGGCCTACACACTTAGAAGAAAAAACTGTAAGCCTCAAAGTTCACAATTAAAACATACTAGAACACATAATTATGTAATTTTTGGGGTACATCAATCCCCCTCTTCAGCAGAAGAGAATAAAACACTGATGTACACAAAAAATATATAATTATGTGTTTAAGTGTGTTTTAATTGTGAACTTAACCCACCGCGCTGGCGTAGTTAGCTAGCACGCTAGTTTCTTGTTGAGCTAGACCCCCCGAGGACAGGGTGATTGGGGTTCGAATCTCGAGTGAACCGGGGATGGTTTTTCCTAAATGTGTTTTCACTATCCCTACATGTGATTTCGGGTTCACTCCCTCTAAATTCAACCTTCCTAATTCATTAGCATAATTAGTATTTAGGTGACCTGGCGGTCTAGGGGTAAGGTGTCGGACTTCCCTGCTGGCGGCGGGGGTTCAATCCCCGGTCCCGGCACAGATTTATCTGATTACCAAACCCTTCCTTCACCTCTGACAAGACATCTTGTGAATGTGGTTCCTCCATTTCATCTCACAATCACCCTACCATTACACATTAGCGTAAGTGCGTATAACCCGAACGGGTAGTAAGAAACGGTGCTAAAATACCAGCCGTTTGGTGACATTTTTCCTTTGTTTAAACTAAAGAAATAAGTGTTTTGTTTCCATCCCTCTTTCTTGTACCTTCATCAATAAATAACAAAATATTGATAATAAAAACACTAAACAAACAAATTCGATTTTGTCAACAAGTCACTGCGAAAACAAGAATACCAAGCTATCATTGCTCACCTAAAACTACCATATTTTGTCACTTTGGTATGTATGATGTGTGTGTGATTGCTCAAACACTTTTAATAGCTCTAGTTTTGAGATAAATTGTTGTATAACATAATGTGTTTAAATATTGTTTTAGGGGTGTGCGAAGTCCATTTTTTCAATTCGAAGCACACTCAAATCGAATTTATAAAATATTTTTGAAACCGAGTCGAAGTTGAAATATATTTTGCTAGTTGTTTTAAGTTTGAAAAACATAATATTGTGGTTATTTATATAACTTGATGCACTAAAATCACCTGTAAAATATTTTATTACACAATTGTTTGCAAAAAAAATAAAAAAATCTGATGAATCAAGCTTCAGTTAAATAATTTAAAAAAATTTCCATATGAATATTAATTTTTAACGTATATAACAGATCCGAATGGTAGTAATTTAACATAAATTGAGTATTTTAGCTGTCGATATTTTGATTACCAAAGTTTTGTAACTGTCAAAACCAGAATTTTTTCAAGAGCAAATTAAAGATTGATATCCCCCCCTCCCCCCACATCGAAGTTTCAAACCATCACACACCCCTAGTATTTTTGATTCACAGGAAGAGGTTAGTATTAAGTTATTAACAGTTACCACAACTAAGACAATCTATTACAACCGACAAGCAAACAATGTAAAAAAAAGATAAGGGCCCCCTTTAAAGCAAATAGAAATGAGGCACCTCATTAGACATTATAAATAGTTGTTATCTCATTGGTATTTTATTTAGATAGATGGTTATACACAAACACTACTCTTTAAAACCCCTTCACTTGGATTCTCACAGCCTACATAATACTAAGGGCGTTATTGAATGACACTTAAAACACTGGTTTGGATTAAATCTGTTTTGAAGGATTTTGCGGCCAGTATTCAAATTAAAAATAATATTTTTGGTCTTAGCTGTGTTGAAGAAATAGTAACCTCCGATCTTTTGACCTATGCTAAAAAAAAGCTATATGAGATGAGAGAGACAATTTGAGTGGACCATAATTTTAAGTCGGTTAATATAATTATTCATAAATTTGAAAAATAACACCTGAACATGTGAATCAAACCCGGGACCTTTGGCTTCGTGCACCAATGCTCTAACACTTAGCTATCCAGGAATCGTTCTGTGCTCGGTAATTATTCTCTCATTGTTTAGGGAAAAGTATGTACCTAGTTTTTAAATCTGTTCTCCCATTTCAAGATGGCTTCTGCTCTAAAGAGGTTACTTTTGATAGTACATCTAAACTTATTTGAATTTAAAATTTTAAGCATAGGGTGTGTTTTTTTTCTTTCAAATTTTGACATATATTATGAGTCTGATGTCTTAAGCCATGTGAACAAAAGTTATTATATATGAATTGTATGTACTATTGAATTTACTACTCATTTGGGCTCTAACCTGATCATCAAGGGAATATATCAACTTCAAATCAGAGGAGGAAATATTTCAACTTGGAATCCAAAGAGAAATTTTAATCCTGTAGTAACGATAATAACATGGATGGAGCGAGGTCTACTGTTCACAGAACTTCTAGCATTAGTTCCGCCAAATAAATTATATTATATGGAAGGTGATTTTAATTAAATCACAAGTAAAATGCAGGATAGAATCATGTCGTTCGCTAACATTTCACACAACCCTAACTCCGCAATGGAATTTAATGAAACAAAGTGGTCTAAAATTCCGAACCGTGACTTAGTAATTGCATTATTTAGTGTGGTATCAAACAATTCCAGCATTTTACATTGCCATTTATAAATCAAAATATGGGCTACTACTTTCAGTAATTTTCAAGTTGATTTTTACAGTTTCCACAAATTTCCAGTTTAAAATTTATATAAAATATATAATTATATTATATATTTTATTTATAAATATTATATATTTATTATATATTATATGTTATATTTATTATATATATTATATTATATATAATTATATATTTATTATATTATATAAATTTTCAGTAATTTTCAAGTTGATTTTTACAGTTTCCACAAATTTCCAGTTTAAAAATATTATATATATATATATATATATATATATATGGGAAGGTGAAGGTCATTGCAAAGACAGACACACTCGTATATTGCACTAATGAGTCAGTAAAAAGGTAACTTTTTGACTAAATGTACATTTACCAACTTAAGTGTTCACACCCTCTGGTCTGGTCCATGAAAATAAAATATAATTGTGTCCCTTGGTGAAAAATAATTGAGAACCACTGGGTTATATTTTTATTTTAGTGGATAGAAAGAGTTTAATTTATTTTTGGACATATTTTATATAATTTAATTTGCAATAATTTTAATAACTGTCATTTATTTTTCAATGTTTTTAGTTCACCCAATAACACCCTAATTGGTATTCTTTACAAATTATTTTTTTTAAATATTATAAACAATCAACTCAACAATATTATCACTACCTGTACATTTTTGTTCTGTCTAAAATCTATTTCAATGCAAAATAGTTTCATAAATTAGTATATAAATAGTTTTTAAATATTATACTTTTTAAAAACTTTGAATAAATTGATTGAATTAATATTACACAATATTGCTGTACCAGTTAAATTTTATTTGTAATATTGAAAAATACTGTCAAATATTTATATTTGTGAGTTTTTGAATTAATTATTTAAAATATATACTTATATGGAAGATGCGAATTGTAGGAATTTTAAGTTACAATTTATAAATAAACCTTCATTGTGACTAATACCGGAATTACATAACTTGAAAATTGTGCACTAGTTTAAACACATGTATATATACATTATATCTACTTACAATATCGGGAAGTCAATCTTTAGGCTCTATTTGACAAGGGCTTGTTAAACTCTCCGTCAACTTAAACCGAGATCAACGCCGATTCAGAATGATTTTTAGAACCTTGCCTTAGTGAAAATTGGTCAGCTTCTGAAGTTAAATCTATAAATTGATTATGGTCTCTTCTGGATTTTCTAGGGCCCCTATGAATGTAAAAATAAAACAACTTTGAGTTAATAATGATTTTCATGTTGTCCCCCCCACTCTCTATCCCCTCTCTCA
>CABEEJ010002260.1:36538-57621 GCA_901482245.1 Timema douglasi | reverse complement strand
GAAAAGTTACGTAAAACAGGAAGAAGCGGGGAAGGGCTACTTAGTGTTACATGTAAGGGTCAAAAAAAAAAAAGGTAAGAGAAGGGTGTTACATGGTTTATGGAAAACCATTTTTTTCCCAAAATGGTATGGCTGGATCCCCGTTTAGATAGAGTTACGAAAAGTTTGACAGCCGTCTTGTTCAATTGAGCTTATATAGCAGTGGCGGCTCTTTTGACTTATTTGAAGGAGGGGGGACGAGAGTTCAAAAATATATAATTTCACCCAGTGTCTATAGCCCAGATGGGTTGGTAAGATGCACATTTAAAAAAACTCTTCACGACCATTTACTTTTTAATTTAATACAAAATGTTTTTTATTTTTTTTTTAAATCGATTTTCTGCTATTAAATTTAATAAAACATTTAATATAGATATTGTCAATATTAAGGAGTCTTATAACCTCTCATGTATCAGATCAGTTGACCAACTTCTCCAAACCAAATAGATCAGAATGAGTATCAACAATTTTACTTTTATTAAGAATATAACTCCCATTTCCCTTAAAATATTGATGACTTCAGTAAAATTTAATCTCATTAGTTGCCAAATAACTGGGAGATCGGGGTTCTAATCCTGATCTGGTGTGCTGAGGTTTTTTTTCTCCATAAGGTTCTCCACTCTACCGTCATGCAAATGCATGTACCCTTCCTCAAAAATCCATCTTTCTTCATCCCTAATCACTAGCATAATTATTACATATGTGTAGAGCGTAAACAGGAACAAAAGAAAAAAAAGTCGTGAATTAATTTTAACTACCAATTTCTCTTTAGTATTGGTACTCCTTAAATATATCATGAACAACCACTGCTATCATTTTTCATTTACAAATTTGTGAATTTTTTTATTTATTTTCACAGTGCAGTCTAATCTCGATTATTATTTTTACAGAATTTCATAAATTACAGTACATGCATAATTTTTAATAAACTACAGGTATATATACATAAATTAAAATAATGAATGCATTATCTAAATCTTTTAACATGTTGATACACAATTCATAAAAAAAAAAATTATTTTATCAAATATATTATATCTGATTTTGTGTTTCTAAAACTATGACATTTGGATCATATTTAGAGCAACATAGCCAAATTAAATCATTAAAACCTTTTTAAAAAAAAAGTCCAAATCGACCATACCCCATGTAAGTTATACAAACATATAAACAATTTATTCAAAACGATTGTCTATTTAAAATAAAAATTAGTGAAGAAATATTGACTCACACTATTATAATATCAAGATATTTTAATAAATAGCCTCATTTAGAATTAGTAGTATGTATGATATATTAAAATAATTAATACTTGAATACTTACATATTTGGTAGCAAAATTAAGGGAAATATGATATTAGCTATAAAAATTATTTATTTTAAACTTGTTTTATGTCTTTTTGTTTAACTCTAGTTTATAATGGCTTCTGAAAGTGTTTTGTCTACAAAGTTTATATCTCCTTCAATAAATGTTTTTGGTACATATTTATACTATCTATCAACAATAAAGAAAATATATCAAACTGGTTTCATTGACAAATTAATTTTAGTACATAAACGGTTAACAATACCAGATTCACTTTTACTATATTAACAATGGTTGGGTTTAGTTCAATTTGGCCACTTGAGAGTTGACAATATTTACATATTATGTAAATTGATGTACAAATTAATATTTTATATTTAGTTTATTTATTTAGTTTGGTTTAGGTTATCTTTGAAATAACATTTTAAGGACTATGCTATTATTTAGAACTCACAATTTTCCATAAAAACAAATCGGGCTCAAAAATAGCCTCGGAATATTTTTTTATTAAATAATACTTTGCATTCTTGAAATAATAAATTCAAGATAATATATTTTCAAATATTTTATGGTTACAAACAAATGTTACTCAAAATTGTGACTGTCTAGAGTTTTGACATGTTAGAGTTGAGGAGAAGGGGGTACTATATAGAACACTATAATCAAGCTATATTTATTTCAGAACTTCATATAAATTAACTCGATAGTTAAAATTAAAAATCTATCTAATAAGTATGTATTATTACAATAGTTTAAATATATTAGTCTAAAAACTACTTTATATTATTTAGATGTATGTATATTAGGCCTTTTCGGTAAAATAAGATGGTAAATCACTTCACCTATCTCTGCTTCAAAGTGAAATATTTGTCGAAAAATAAAAAATTAAAATTAAAAACTATCTTTTAATTAATTCACTCCAAAACTGTTATTTTAGTAACACCTTTTTTTTATTGGTTTCTTTAAATATGGATATTAAATATGAATACTTTAAATAAATTAGTTAAAAATCCGGCCTTATTTTTTTATCCAAAATCAAGTGTATTGTGTGAAGCAACAGGGGCGGATCTATGGAGAGAGCGGTGAAGGGGGAAATCCCCCCCTCCCCAAATGGTCAGGCAACAGATGAAAAAATTGGAATCAAGCTGAAATGAACACATCTTCGAGGATAAACGGAAAAGGGGAAATGAAAAGAGCCAGGCAAATGAACAAGAATGTATAATATTAGCAAGAAAATCCAAATTGAGATATAGCCTAGTAAAGATTGTTAATTACAACTAGCGGACAGTGTCATCGTTGCGTATAATCAAGACATGGCCAAACTAAGGTGGAAATCAAGACTTTTTGGCTTGGCATGTCCACAATTATATCATTTTAGACCCACAGAGCTGTTTTCCAAAACTAGCAAACACAAAATGGTCATGTAAGTAACAACATTTAGCATAGATTTAAGAAATACTATGAAAAATATTATAAATAATTGTTTTATTTATATTTCTGTTTATTTCTATCTTATTTCCAGGAATCCAGGATGACCTTTTGAGGGCTAAATTAAAAAAAAAAGCACTCCCATAAAATTGTGGGTGTTCCATATTCTGGATCCAAGACTTCCCAATAAGAGTGGATCCGCCCCTGATTGGCAGTGACCAGAGTCACTTTAAAGTGAGGATTCTTTTTTATTATTTTTATTATTATTATTATTAAATAAAAGCTTGAAAACTTAGCATCAATTTAAAAGTACTAGGTTGGATTTATGGAAGGAATAAAAAAGTATCACTTCAAAATGAGATTGGCTTTCTTTTGTATGGAGATATATTAACAGTTTATAAACACTGGCTGTTATGTTTGTTGAATAATTAATTCATACGGTACCTGCTAACTCACCATTTTAGCTTTAAAATCAACAAAAATTGTTTCCCACACATAAACTTGCTCAATATTCTCCTTTCAATACACATTATAAAAATTATAAATTACAATATGAACTAAAACTGGCTCATTAGCACCATTATTTAGGATAAAAATAAATCTTATATCTTAGTCTGAAAGGTAAAAGGTTAATTAAAATTAAATTGTGGAAAATTGCTTGGTAATTAGCTATTAAAATATGTATATTCATTGCTGCACTAACTTATCGAGCAAAACTGGAGAGATTATAGATTACATTTTTTTTTTCTCCCCCCTTAGTTAAAAAACATGTATTTTTATTTACATCATTCACAAAAATAAACTATCTTAAAAGTATGGCCAAACTGCACTCCAATCATTTGGAGGGTTGATGAGGGTAGGGAGGATGAAAATCAGTATTATGATAGTCAGTGTGAGGGTGTCGTGTGTTTTTTAAAGTGTAAAAGTGTACAAATGTATTTCACTTATGCCTGTTGTTCAATTAAGGTGAAATGGAAGAAGACGCGAGTAGATGCCAGTGTTTTTGCAGTTTTTATGGTAAGACTTTTTTTTTTCCGACCAAAATAAATAAAATATTGCTCTAGTACAAACATAGAGATTAATTTTCTTCGCCTGTTGATATCAACAGTTCCTGAATATATGACATGAACATGGTGGCATTATCTAACAAACTTTCTAAATGAAGACATAAGTTGTCATTAAATTTCAGAACACCCTTGACAGATTATTTTTTTTTTAAATGAGGTCACCATGGAAAGAAAATTTAATTCACTTTTTGTACTTTAGCCTCCCCCCCCCCCAAAATTGCCATAAAAACTGCAAAAACACTGACTTTTTTTTTAACGAATCCCCTTGCTTACCACCCTAAGAACGGGAACTAGTTTGGGTTCATAGAAGTTTTAACATAAGCTTCCTGTCCATATAAAATTTTAATATTGTAGTCTGTTTATAACAACAACAACATACAGATAAATATTGAAAGCTTTGGTAACCTTTCAAATGTCAGAAAAGTACAAAATTACTGTGGACTCAATTATACTTTTATAGTTAAAGGTTAACTTAATACGCTAGTTGATAACTTTTCAGCTGTCCTAAACCCTCAAACGTTCTTGTGAATAAATTAGAGTCATGAAATAATAATAATATTTATCACCGTGTCTTACTACCCGTTCGGGTTATACGCTTTGAGTACTAATTACTCTAATGGATTGGAAATTGAGAAGGTTGAATTAGAGGAAGTGAACCCGCAATTGCGTGGAGGGAGAGTGGAAAAACATTTAGGAAAAACCACCCCCAGTTCACCCGGCCGAGATTCGAACCTCGATCTCCCCATCCTCAGCAGTTGAGCTCAACACGGCAAGCGCGTTAGCCAACTATGCCACCGAGGCGGGTAGAGTCATGGAGTATAAGCAGTGACGGCTTGTGTATATGATCACATGTGCATGTAAACACGCAGTATTTTGGTTTATAATTATGTACTATTTTAATTTTAAATAATGTAATTATTCTATCTCAATCTATGTGATGGTTCATTACCCTAAGCAATCATGTGCTTGTACTATGATTAGCACTTTTATGGTATAATGTTGGCAACTGTGTTGTGTGTGAGAGCAAGGGAGATAAGGTCTTTTGGGCAGTTTGGAGGTACGATGTGAACGCTAGAATTATTTGTTACAGTTGAAGTGCTAATGTGCATGCACACGACAGAATTACATAGCTCTTATGATGATTTAATCTGTGTGCTCCATTGCTGTGAACATTTTAGTGTTTCGACTATCTCCCCCTTATCACAACCGTCAAGAGTCAAGCCATTTGAACTGTTCCAAGCAAACTGAGACATTCGTGAACCTCATGAGTCCAATCATTATTCAGTCAGTCGAGCAGTTTGGACAAATCATTTTAATTAACTGTCTCTCTTTTGATTGGTAGTCTGTGAATGAAGTTTAAAAAAAGAATATCTAAAGATACTCTGTTTAAACCTTGTGTCCCCATTATATAGAATGTAGTTATCTATATTATAAAGGTGACCTGGCGGTCTAGGGGTAAGGTGTCAGACTTCTGTGCTGGCGGCCGGGGTTCAATCCTCGGTCCCGGCAAAGATTTATCTGATTACCAAACCCTTCCTTTACCTCTGACAAGACATCTTGTGAATGTGAGGAATGCCAGGCCTCCACCGTGGTTCGGATGCCACGTTAAACTGTAGGTCCTCCATTTCATCTCACAATCACCCTACCATTACACATTAGCGTAAGTGTGTATAACACGAACGGGT
Organism: Timema douglasi; assembly: GCA_901482245.1. NCBI lineage: Eukaryota > Metazoa > Arthropoda > Insecta > Phasmatodea > Timematidae > Timema > Timema douglasi. The sequence goes on along the minus strand of CABEEJ010002260.1, from coordinate 52,096 downwards.
AGTAAGACGAGGTGCTAATAATAATAATAATAATAATATATTTTAAAATGCATACTAGTTTATTGAAAGTGTAAATAGACATAACTTCAGAGTTTTTTTGTGTATAATATCTCTTTAAAGATGAATACAATGCAATAGATTCAATATATTGATAAATTAATTTATCATTATAGTATAATAATTAAAAGGCTAAAATCTGATAAACCAAATTTAAATCGGAAAAAGTTTTTCAGAACAAAAAAATGTTATTACAAACTCAAATTCTAAGGTAACATTTACTAAAAATATTCTTAACTGTTCGGCTAATCAATTCTTTATATTATTCACATTGCTTTTGTAAAGAGCTAAATATATGAACAAAGCATGGCTAATCAGACTCTTTCATATAAGTGAGAAAAATTAAAAACACAAACATTCACATTTCCACAAAAAGGCTATTATTGTCTATGTTAGGTCAAGTAAATGTACATACTCTTTGTTTAACCTGAAAAATAGCGAGCTTACTTTACCTGGTTCCCTATAATCTTGCTTTGTGGTGAGTAGATCTCAACAGTTACTTTTTAAGTATGTCTGTAGGTCTACATAAATTGATTATGTTAATGGATTTAACTAAACTTTATATGGTGGCGTAGTTTTATAACGCGCTACTCATAATGTGCTCGACTGCTGAGGACGGAAAGATCGAGGTTTGAATCTCGATCGGGTGAACTGGGGGTGGTTTTTCCTAAATGGGTTTCCACTCTCCCTCCACGCAAATGCGGGTTCACTTCCTCTAATTCAACCTTCCTAATTCCTAATCCATTAGCATAATTAGTACTTAAAGCGTATAGCCCGAACGGGTAGTAAGACTCGGTGATAAATAATAATAATAATAATATATGGGCCAATATTTTTATATTGGTATTGTCTTGATATAATCAAACTTTTATATATATATATATATATATACATGCAAAATATTCTTCAAAACGTTATTGATTTTAAAAATAGACAATTTCCAGGTGACTAATTATTAGTAGTTAGTGATGCCTAACTTACATGTGTGGGAGGGATACCAAATGGCTTTAGATTAGTGTAGGAATGATATTAAATGGAATTTGGAACACAGAACCAGGAATTATTAGTCTACTCGCAGTTAGAGCCAAGAGTCAAGACAAAAATAAAGATCGAGTGAAAAAAAAACTCGTCTTTGTATAAGATGATTTGCACTGTTGAGATATTTTACATTTAAATTCTTTAGAAACCGACTAGATTAAAACATGTTTATCTAATCCATTTACATTTGAATTACTTTATTTAACAAAATGGTGGGCATAATCACTCCTTGACAAGAGTCTTATTTTGGGGACTGTCTTACCTAAAAAACCTCCAAGTAAGTCTAATGCAGTTTGTCCATACTCACACATATAAGCTAATAGTGAAACTTTAAAATAAAAAAAGACTAAAAAAACCTATTTGATTGAATATTTAGAACAATATTAAATGATAATGCTTCTGAAAAGTTGTTCATCATATAAGTTACAATAGTTATACCATAACCCAAAGTTAGTAAGTACTATTTAAGTTTGATTAGAATATTCCAAACTTTTACAATTTTTTTGACATTATGTTCTTGTGATCATTGCTATGGTTAAAACCAAAATTATATGTATTCCTGCTGGTGAAACATATATTCATCATGCATCACTGAATTCAACGTTGACTTAGAAATCACTCATTTTGTTAGTTATATTTTGTTTTCTAATTATTGCTTCACAGAAAAAATAGAACACAGCACATCACCCAATCACAAATTGTTAAACCAAGTTTTCATAAACATTATATATATTGATATAATTATATTTATATGTATAAATATCACTTTCATTCATAAGAGCTGCATGATTACTCATCCATTACATACAAACATTTATTTTCAAATTGTTTTCTGTACACACATAAAATACTAGAAGAGATAATAACACCAATATGTTGACTATCTGTCATGTTTTGTGCTTGAAATATTATTATTTACAATTTTAAAGGGTTAAATGTCATGAAATGTTGTCCATTATGATTTTAAAATATATTATATAAGTAAATGATAAAACAAATTAGAACAATAATAATTCTCTCTTTATTACAATCACCAAAGCTATTCATAAAACCATATTAAAATTTTCAACTATTTCTGATAGTTTCAAAAGTGTTCTTGTTCGAAATTTATAGTCATGTAAATATTGTGCAATCTTTATTTTTTTAAATTCTTTATCACATCATTGAACATTTAAGTATATTTCTTTGGTTAAGTTTTCGCTCTAGTTTAAAACATTATTTCATCCAATTTAATTTATAAGCTACTGGTAGTTTTTGCTTTAGTGTAAACATTGTTTCATCCAATTAAATATATAGGCTACGGTACTGGTAGTTTTCGCTTTTGGGTATTTCATTACATAATATAATGAATGGGTCATGGGTGTAATATACATTATATCAATTTTCATGTAGCTGGTACCGTTTTAACCTCTGGCCCCCTTTTCTCGATCATGTTAAATGTCCACCACCACAAGATAAATCATTCTTGTTAAAGATTTGTTTGTGGCTAAGATACTAATGCTCAACCATTTTCTACTTTGGAAGACACTGATAATGGGATGTATTTAATTACATTGCACGACTTGATGCAAGTAAATGATGCCCATATTTGACATTGAGAGGGAAATATTTTAATTTTACGATTAAAGTGTTAGAAAAATCTAATAGCAAACTTCACGTTTTCTAAAGATTTTTTTCATATTTTTTTTTAACCAACACTGCGATTTATAAGGTTATTATAACTAGAATTATATTAATTTTGATATAATTTTCACACCAAATCTACTATTGTTTGTCTATTCTTAATATCTCGGGTCTTTAATGACCAAGAAAACAAGTATCTTTTAAACAAAGACGTGATTTTATTCTTCGTATCTTGTCATTCAAAATAAATCTCGGTGAAAAATACCAACAGCAGTATTTACTAATATCCACTGAGTACTTCTTTTCTAAAATGATTGGGTGATAACAGAAACATTTTAGGTGTGATTCTTTGGTACACAACAAATTGGATCAGACACAGCCTTAGGAGGAACTGTCTTCTGCCCAACGTCATAGAAGGAAAGGTAAAAGGAAAGAGGAGCTTAATAAGGAGGATTAAAATATTGGATGACTTGAAGGAAAGAAGAAAGTTCTGGGAGCTCGAAGAGGAGGCAGAGCACAGGGCGCATTGGCGGTTTAAGTTCATTGACAAAAGGAATGGACCTGTCGTAAGACAGAACACCTAATAATAACCGAGTACTGCCACCATTACTTATTATCATACCTTCGATAGTAGATTTATTTTCAAATCTATCTATATTTCTGGAAATTAGTATTTTTTATTGTTGATTGTTGTTTTTTACACTACAACACCTTTGTTCAAGGTTCCTCACGCTTCGCTCATATGATCGAACACAATTTACTTCTGGTTTTGTTCTGCTTCGCTTTCCTCCCTTCCGGCGCGGGCTGCGGCCTCTTCAACTCCGGCAGTTCCGGGAGCACCCCGGTGTCCCTCGGCAGGCCCCCTCCCCCTCCTCCTCCTACTCCCCCCTTGCTGCTGCTACTGCTGCTGCTGTACAAAGAACTGCTCAGCCGCTCCCTCATTGTCTTGCTGATGGTCCCTCCTCTCCGCAGGCTGGTGAACCTCCTCATCACCACGCCGGCCGCCGAGCTGGTCGAACCGTTTGCTCGGCGGGTCACCCGTGACAGGGGCCCTGTTAGGCTTGTCTGGTCTGCCCCGGTCTGGAAATGATTGTAAGAACAGGAAATGATCCGCTTCGGTTGCCGTCACATGATCAGAAGGCGCTACTCTCGCACTGGACTAGACTGCTAAACATGGGGATATCGGAGTACTGAGGGTGGTTTTTCCTACAGGTTTTCCACTCTCTCTCCATGCTAATGCGAGTACACTTCCTTTAAATTCACTCTTCCTAATCCCTTACACATTAGTGTAATTAGTACATATATATAACTCTACTTGGTAGTAAGACACATGTTTTGAGTAGGGTTGGGTCAAATAGACCATTTTACAAATTTTGAACTCCAATCCAAGTCTTGGAAAGAATAATGAACATAAGAGGAAATAAAAATATGTCAGAGTGGTATAAAATACATGTAATGAGGATGGATTAGGAAAGAATCCTTAGGAAAGTGAAGGGGAAAGTCTGAAGCTAGAATAACGTAAGGGAAAGCAAGGAAGATATGGGAGGAGCAGATAACAGCAAGTGTTAAAGTGAAAGGAGACAAACGGTTGAAGGACAGAAAGAGATGGAGGCATTTTACTAAACGGAATCGGCCACAGACTTGAAACAATGATGGTGATGATAAATTTATTAAATGTTTAAATTTGTTGTTATAATGCATTCCTTATAACATGCTTACATGGAGTCAAGTGTTAAATTAATTAAATTGGATGGCAAAATTATATACCTATAACTATTACAAAATAAGGGCAAACTTTAAACAACTTACTTTTTTATCCGAACTGTGGACACAGTTCAAGGTCGTCACAGTGAATTCTATATCCTCCGCCTCAGAGTTGGCTGTGAACATTCATAGACAAACATAGAGGTTAAAAATAGAGACACGGGGTCATGTGGGGGATACCAAACAAGGCACCTGATTGGTTTGATTTACCATTAATTATTTTTCTCAAGTATGCCAACAACCTCTGACCAGAGAGTGACTATTTAAGATAAATAGTAGAGATGAGAAGGGCTTAAAAATAAGTGCAACCCCCATTGACATTGAAAGAGGATGGGAAAAAAACGGGCCAAACATCACAGTGTGAAAATTAACTCTAATGTGTCTGACAGGGATTTGAATCTCTGGCTTCCTCGTCAACTGCAATGAGAGTCCTAACACTTGAATCACTCAACCAATGTTGACGGTTGACTGCATTTCTTAAGCACTCGTGTTTTATTATCTTTTAATCCATTTTAAATAATGTTACTATTTGTCTATGTGTCACTCTTGTTGTTAAGGTATATTCCTGTTTAGTATAGCTTAGTTAGGAAAGTTTTTAAGACATCTAATAAAATATAATAATATATTTTAAATACCCACGTTTAATAACCGATAAAAAACATTAAATAATGTCACAAATCAAATATTAAATTTTAGTATTCATTATTTGGATTAAAATTTATTTCAGGTCAAAGTGAGTTAATATTTAAAAAAAAAGAGGTGTATTAAAATAAGTGTATTTATATGAATATGAATTTTAAATATATTTTTTAAAGTGGATTTTAATTAATATTTAATGTTGGTTTTGTTCTGAAATATGTACATATCACCCGTCCCTCTCATTAATTTAAATTGAGATAAGTCACAACAAAGTAGGTGTCGTTACCCTTCCCCCCCTGTGTGAAAATCTATCTGGGATGGGTTAGGTGGCGTCAAATAATTGTGTGGATTCTCTTTAGTCGTTTATTGAATAGGAACTAGATTATATATAAAGTGTGATATGGTTGAACAAGTTGGGTTAGAGAACTTGAGAAAGTTCTTAGCTACTGTGAGATGTCCTTACATACAACAGTCCACTTCCTTACCTAGACTTTATGTTAGTATGTCCCTAACTTGTAATGATGGCTTACAACAACGCTTCGACTATACTGCGACTCGGGGCTCGACTAGGCTCTTGAGAGGTTTGGTGAGCCCAATCTCCCTCCGTGTAACGCAGGAACTGCCGCACTCACAATAGTTTTACAGAATGGTCATACATCAGGCAGTTGTAGTATACACAACACTAGAAGACGGACCCCTTAATTCGACTCTCTAGACCTTCCCCTGCTGACGATATGGCTAAATATCAGTTTGTCGATACACAAAATGTATTGTCAGTCTGACCTGTTAACTCCTCGACAGGTTTGTCGATATGTGACTGTATTTGTCAGTCCCACCTGTAAACTCCTCGACAGGTTTGTCGATATGCGACTGTATTTGTCAGTCCTACCTGTAAACTCCTCGACAGGTTTGTCAATATGCGACTGTATTTGTCAGTCCTACCTGTAAACTCCTCGACAGGTTTGTCGATATGCGACTGTATTTGTCAGTCCTACCTGTAAACTCCTCGACAGGTTTGTCGATATGCGACTGTATTTGTCAGTCCTACCTGTAAACTCCTCGACAGGTTTGTCGATATGCGACTGTATTGTCAGTCCAAATTGTGAACTCTACAGGTTTGTCAATATGCGACTGTATTTGTCAGTCCTACCTGTAAACTCCTCTACAGGTTTGTCGATATGCGACTGTATTTGTCAGTCCTACCTGTAAACTCCTCGACAGGTTTGTCGATCGTATCGTGGTCGATCCAAGTCAGCCCCATCTCCACTTTCTCGGCCAGGTCCTGCCAATGTTTCCTGTTCTCCACGCAGCCGTCGTACAAGGCCTTAATCCACGGGAACGTCTCGGACAGCACCTGCACAACACACAATTCATTCATGACGTCTCCTCGTGGCCACATAAATAGTGGAAAGAGCGTTGAGTTTTGGGCTCTTGGAGGAAAACTGACTTGGTGCCGAAAGGAAAAATTACTCTCACTAGACCCGATCAGTATTCAAACCCCAATCTCCCCGTCATCAGCGGGCCATTCGGCCATTGTAACTGGTGATCCAGAATATTAAATTTAGAGGAAGTGTACCCGAATTAGGTGACCTGGCGGTCTAGGGGTAAGGTGTCAGACTTCTGTGCTGGGGTTTGGGGTTCAATCCTCGGTCTCGACACAGATTTATCTGATTACCAAACCCTTCCTTCACCTCTGACAAGACATCTTGTGAATGTGAGGAATGCCTGGCCTCCACCGTGGTTTTTCATCTCACAATCACCCTACCATTACACATTAGCGTAAATGCGTATAACCCGAACAGGTAGTAAGACGCGGTGCTAATAATAATGTACCCGAATTTGCATAGAGGTAAAGGGGGAAGGCCATTTTGTAAAAACCACTCTCAATACACTGGACCAAGATTCAAATCCTGATTTCCCTATAACCGGCAGTTCAGATGTTGTGAGTACAGTGCCTAAGACCATTCGTCCACAGGTGTGAGTTACATTACTATTGTCTTATTATTTTTTGCATCGTGTCTTACTACCCATTAAATTTACACACTTATGTACTAATTAAACTCATGGTTTCCACTCACCTTATACAGAGGAAGACAAATGACGTCAATGAAGCCCACCTGCATCTGAGGAAGCTCATCCTTCCTCTCTCTGTCCATCATCGCCTGAAATTCATCAACGAGCTTATTTAGGTTTACGTGACTAGGATTAGATGAGATTAACGGCCATATTTCTAGTCTGGATTTAGACGTTAGACAAACCCCGTATTACTAACCGTTTGAATTATATGCTTATACACTAATTACTTCAATGTGTAAGATATTAGAAAGTTTTTAATTAAGATGAAATTCACCGGCATTTGCGTAGAAGGAGAGTGGAAAACAATTTAGGGGAAAAACTTAGTGCACCCAACTGAGATGGAACCCTGATCTCCCCGTCTTCGGCAGTCTAATCTAACACGAGAGTAGCGCTTTAGACCATGAAGCCATCAAAGCGAGTCCCTTCTATTTAATGATAATATTATTTTTCAGCGCTATTGAATGAAAATTCACGTGAGATCAACTAGTTACCGACTCCTTCTTTTCGACCATTCAACCACCGTAGTGGGTAAATAAAATCATTGATCTCCTAACAGAGTGTGCGGTAGTGTATAGAGAGGTGACCAGAGGGAGAGAACGATCCATCAACCAACCCACCACAGGTTGTTGGTTTAGCTGCAGTTTCTCAAGGTCTCCCTGGTCGAAGAACTCGTCAGCCACCAGTTTGGCGATCTTGTGCTGGACCTCCCAAGGCTTGGCGATGGCGCTGACGTCGCAGGCCGTCATCATCATCCCGCAGAGCACTGAAACAAACGGCGAGAGATCCGTCAACACACCCTTTCGACTCGACTGAATTTTTCATGGGAAGGGCCTTCATTATCTGAATGCTAAAAAAAAATATTACCTACAGTAGCCCCATGGCTTCTATGGTGCTGACTGACAGCTCACAGCTGAAAGTGACAGCTGCTAAACACATGTTTTTTTTGCAGATCATATGGTTAAACGTAGGAATACGTAATTTGGTCCGGTAACTTTTTATTATTATTATTATTATTATTAGCACCGCGTCTTACTACCCGTTCGGGTTATACACACGCTAATGTGTAATGGTAGGGTGAATGTGAGATGAAAATGAAGGACCTACAGTTTAACGTGGGATCTGAACCACGGTGGAGGCCTGGCATTCCCCACATTCACAAGATGTCTTGTCAGAGGTTAAATCTTTGCCGGGACCGAGGATTGAACCCCGGCCGCCAGCATAGAAGTCTGACACCTTACCCCTAGACCGCCAGGTCACCTTGGTAACTTTTTAAATCTGTCAACTGTCAGCTGTCACTCAGCACCAAAGAAGCCATGGGACTACTGTGGATCGAATTTAAAGTATTCGTCCGTCAGGTACCAGTTGAAATGGTCTACTCTAAGAAGTAACTCTCTCGATAGATTGGACTATCGATGACATGGATATCGGAGGTTCAAATCCCGGTCGGGAGGGTGAGTTTCAATAAGTTTTTTCCTTCCAAGCAAAAGGGGGTATTCGTCCTATAAATTCAACTTGCCTCATCCCTAATAAACTTGCGTTATTACTACATTATTCCTTTAAATTGATGTGAAATAATGATCATTAATCTCTATCAAAAGCGACAGCTACAGATTATATGAAATGATGAATGAATACGTGTAAGTAGCTCTAGTAAATTGTATAAATATCAGATAACGCTCTTCTAACGAAAATCGGACTATACCACTGCAAGGCCTACAGTAAAATGGATCAGTAGACACTCACGTTCCTTCTGAGGCTCGCTCTGCCAGTCGAACTCTCCGTTCTCGACGACCTCCATGAAGCTGCTCTTCTTCTTGAAATACATGGCGAGGTCTGTCGAGATGATGGCGTTCTCCACAGTCTTCATCACTGACCTGTAGTCCTCTGTCGACAACGACTGAAACAAGGATCATCATGGGCCTGTAGTATTCTGTTGACGACTGAAATAAAGATAGTCATTAGACATACATCGAGGAAATCATGGGCCTGTAGTATTCTGTCGACGACTGAACTAAGGATAGTCATAGACATACATCGAGGAAATCACGGGCCTGTAGTATTCTGTCGACGACTGAAACAAGGGTAGTCATAGACATACATTGAGGAAATCATGGGCCTGTAGTATTCTGTCGACGACTGAAATAAGTATAGTCATAGACATACATCGAGGAAATAATCATGGAGCTGTAGTATTCGATGGCTAAAACAAGGGCAGTCATAGACATACATTGAGGTGACCATCATTGACCTGTAGTCCTGTATCGGCAATGACTGAGATATGAGGTAGTCATAGACCTACACTCCATTCAACATGCAAGGTAAAAGTTATACCTTCACCAATTATACTATGGCATTATCTTATAATTTGCACCATAGTAGAATCCATCAAGGTAAGCTTTCGGGATAAATGGAGTGTGGATATATCTACCTCTTGAACCAGACAAATTCGATCAATGTTCATGAATCTACGAGACTGTGTTTGGTTTTTACCAAAAATTGTGGTTTCTGAAACCCCTTCCTCCCTCTTCTGTGGGACATGGTATGGAAATAAAACTCTATATTAGTGACGTATCGATAGTCAGAAAATGTTCTAACGCGCACCTGGAAGATGTTGTTCCCCTCACTGTTGAGGATCATGACACACTGGTCGAAGTGATGGTGTTCCATGGTGCTCGTGGAATACAAGATGGCGAGAGGAGACTCTGTCTTGGTCTGGAAGGCGTTGTTGGTCCCCCTGTGGTCCAAGTCGTGACACAGACATGCCACCAACAGACCTAGCACCTGAAGAACAGGGGCAAGACAGACACCATACAAAGGAGTGTGCAAGATGACAACTGTGCAGTTATATAGTCTAAATTATTATTATTAGCACCGCGTCTTACTACCCGTTCGGGTTATACGCACTTACGCTAATGTGTAATGGTAGGGTGATTGTGAGATGAAATGGAGGACCTACAGTTTAACGTGGAATCCGAACCACGGTGGAGGCCTGGCATTCCCCACATTCACATGATGTCTTGTCAGAGGTGAAGGAAGGGTTTGGTAATCAGATAAATCTGTGCCGTGACCGAGGATTGAACCTCGGCCGCCAGCGCAGAAGTCTGACACCTTACCCCTAGACCGCCAGGTCACCTATATAGTCTAAAAATATCTGAAAACCTTCATCAAGGGTTGGAAACCTTTTTTTGGGGGGGGGAGGGGATGTGTTCTCGATCAAATTATAAAATCAAAGGTCCCACGGTCACCCATCGTTTCTACACTCACGCCTTATTTTTATTTATACCGGTATCGTTTATATTTATTCCTTAAAATCAACTTCTTCCTCAAATACTTATATATTCACCCTTTTATTTAAAAAAAAAATATATCCGAAACCTTAGTTCAGTCGGTAGCATGTCTATTAAGCTAAGGGCCCGGGTTCAATTCTCGCCATGGCCAACACATTTATAATTGGTGATCAATTTTTACCACGAAATAGTCTACCTTCCTTCACCTCTGACAAGATGTGTATTAATCACAACTTGTGAACGTGGGGAATGCCAGGCCTCCACCGTGGTTCGGATTCCACGTTAAACTGTAGGTCCTCCATTTCATCTCACAATCACCCTACCATTACACATTAGCGTAAGTGTGTATAACCCGAACGGGTAGTAAGACGCGGTGCTAATTATAATAATAATAATAATAATAAATAGTCTACCCAACTTAGTAGCTTGACTAATGAACACAATAAGAAACTTTACATCCATTACTGTTTCTAGTGTGTTGGGTCAGTTCTTTATTCAAGCCATGTAATTTCAACCACCGGCCTGCTTGGCCTGTCGTACCTTCATATGCCTTATAATCTAACAAAAGACTGATACAGGCACAACATCCAGTCCACGGCCGTTAATTTATCAATGTGAAAGGGTCAACCCATACTTTCACCAATGATAAATGTGTTGGCCATGCCAAGAATTGAGCCCGGGCCCTTAGCTCAGTAGACACGCTACAGATTGAACTAAGGTGTCAGATATTTAACTTAAAACTAGGACAGGTACAACAACCAGACCCCGGCCGTTAATTTACCAATGGGAAAGGGTCAACCCATACTTTCACCAATGGGATAAATTTTCGGCCACGCCGGGAATCGGACCCGTGACCTTTAACTCGATGGACAGACACACTGGCAACCGAGCTAAGGTGTCGGACCACAATCACAAACTATTATTTTAAATGTACTTACACATGAGAATGGTGGCAACAATATTAATGTTCATGTGTTGTTTGTAAAACCTAGGGGTTTTTTTGGTCAACTTTCTGAGAGCGGTTCGAACCCCAAACCCTCTTCCTGGCTACAGCCATGTTCCTAAATAGCTTCAAAACAATATATTGAGGACTCACTCCACTCATGATTTGATTTTAAGAATGATTAAATCACTGTACAATTTGTTTATTAAACTCGCCTTTCCTGTCCTCCCTCCCCAAGAAAGAGATCGGGAGAGGGGACTATGTAACAATGCCCCCTCCCCGCCAACCCCCTAATATCGGTGCCTATGGTACACCCAATATCACCACTGAGGGTACTACAATCTTATCTTTCTCGGTTAACTGTTGCCAAATCTCCTCATTCTCAGTTATGTCTGAAGGTGGTGTGTTGGGGTAAGAAGAAGCCACTGGCAACCTCGACTGACCAGCGTTGCCAGACTTGTCTTACATTTGAGAATAGATTGACCACACACAACAAAACGGGAGAATGACAACGCTGTTTCCCCAATAGTAACGATGCAGTTCCCTCAGAGATGATATCCAGTGTAGTGTTGGTTGGTGACGTCACCTCGAGGTCGGTCATGAAGCGCTCCATCTTGCCCGTTTTCAGCATGGCGAACATGGTCTGGGCGACGTTTAGAGCGTGTCTCCAGTTGTGATACTTGACCGGCCTGTAGTTCTTCTTGACGCTCAGCACCCACCGGCACAGCACCTACAAGCAGTGGCGTGGATACGGTACACTAGAAGAATTCCATAAGGGGGGNCATTCACAAGTTGTGATTAATATACGTCTTGTCAGAGATGAATGAAGGGTTTGGCAGTCAGATAAATCTGTGCCGGGACCGAGGATTGAACCCTGGACCACCAGCACGGAAGTCTGACACTTTACCCCTAGACCGCCAGGTCACCCTATCTCAATAGTTGTTGAATAGATGTCATGAGTAGAAAGATGTTAGATGACAAACTTTATTATTATTTGTTTGGCACCGCGTATTGCTGCCCGTTCGTGTTATACGCCTGGGTATTAATTACGCTAATGGGTTCAGAATTGGGAAGGTTGAATATAGAGGAAATGAACCCACATTTTCATGGAAGGAGAGTGGAAAACCATTTAGGGAGGGGGGGGAGGAAAGTTCACACGAGCTAGATTCGAACCTCGATCTCCCCCGTCTTCGTCAGTCTAGCTCAACACGAGACTAGTGCGTTAGGTAACTACGCCACCGAGGCGGGTGATGAACTTTTTAAATTAAGATAAAAAGTTTTCATTCATTAAATTCCAAGCTTGGCAGATATTTAGGAACTGTTGAAGTCACCGTTTGGATAAAATTAAATTATGTTTCCACTTGAGAATGATTTAATTTATTTCGGCCAAAAAATTGTTTTGCTATAAAAACTGCAAACATATTGATCTTTTATCGCGTTCCCTACACTTACACTGTTATCTACCTTTGACGTAGCGGCAGTTCAACATATAACTTAACATGTTTATTACTATTTTAGGGACTTAATGATCTTTCTAAACTGGCTATTTCTATCAATATACGACTTTAAAAACAAACTTTAGACCAAAACAGACCACAAACCCGGCCCCCAGCCATAAATTCCATCACTGTGAAAGGAAAAATCTCAATTTGACCAATTAAATTTTCTTAGGCCATGCCGGTGTGGCAGGATATATTTAAACTAGGAAATTTTTAGGTTGTTATTATTTGTTAATGCCTCCCTTAGTAATTATGTGTGTGTGTGCGTGTGTGTGTGTGGACAGAATTCAAACCTCAGAACAAATCTTAGCTCATTTGTTAGTGTATATTTTCAGACGTTTATTAATTTGATTGCATATATTAAGTTAGGTTAGGTTAGATGTCAAATATTCAAGTACGCCACTGCTCAAACCAGTATTAAATACGGGCCCATATAAATATTCAAAGGCTTTTAATATAACACTATGCTAATTCCTGGTGACCTGGCGGTCTAGGGGAAAGGTGTCGGACTTCTGCTCTGGTGGTCCAGGGTTCAATCCTCGGTCCCGGCACAGATTTATCTGATTGCCAAACCCTTCCTTCACCTCTGACAAGACATCTTGTGAATGGGGGGAATGACAGTCCTCCACCGTGGTTCGGATCCCACGTTAAACTGTAGGTCTTCCATTTAATCTCACAATCACCCTACCATTACACATTAGCGTAAGTGCTTATAATCCGAATGGGTAGTACGATGCGGTATTAATAATTATTATTATATTTCTCTTTTCTTTCTAAAGATAGGATTAAAAAACACTGGTGCAAATGTGGTGAACGCTTTAATAAATAACTAAGGTGTAAGAGTTTGAATAAGGTAGAATTAATATCCTTGAACACGAAAATCCTGGTCAACATTGAGAATATTAGACCACTGTTGGGTGTCAAAGAGATGCCGTTCTTTTGAGTGGGTGCCGATGCTGCACTAGAGCCCTTCTTGCAGTCAGACTAATAATATCCTGGACTAATGTTTTCCGCTTACAGCGACGAATCAAACCTGAACCTCTAGCTCAGTAGGCAGATAAGTTACCGACTGAGCTAGAAATTCAGACCGATTTCCCATGTAAGTGTATTTACGTTTCAGTTGGTGAGTTTTAAAGAAGAAAGATTTAAACGAAAACAATAAATTCTTAGATAATTTAATAATAACTTTGTACATTGTCAAAAAAAACTATTTTTTGATTAGATAAATAGCATATCTATCTGAAATTTAAAAAAAAAACTTTTGATGAAATGCCAATCAATGTTGTCAAGGCGCCAATAGTAGAGTGAGTGTTTATACTCGTCGTCGGAAGAGAGTAACTGTTATCAGAAGATAAACAATAAGCCTTGCAGGATGACTTGCTCATTTTCTTTCATCCATTTCTATTTTTTATATTGTGATAGCGCTTAGAGTGCCTAGGTACATCAAGTTAAAATGTAACCCTCCTCGCAAAATAGCTTCAAATTCACTGACTAGAAAACGTCATCGAGTGAATAGAATCATAATATTAATGAGATATCGCATGTTAAATATTCGACTGTGATCTTTACTAAAATATCACCCACAATTCCCCCCCTTCCCCACCTTACCCTATCCCACACGATTTCTGTTTGGCGACATCTACGTTCAAGACGGGATGATCACGTAAAATATGGGATTGATTGGGGGAGCGGAGGTTTTCTTTGACCGAAATACGTCAGATGCTCCAGTGAATGACAACACTAACTACTACAGTATAATTTACATGTGAAGGACCTTATTTGACTGCTAGAAAACTACTTGATACTATTAATACCTATACACATTACACTAAAATAATAGTAAAATGTTATCAACTTTGACAAAGAAAGTGTATATTTTATTTGAAGTCTCTTTATATTTAAATTGGACTAGATAAGTTTTGTTCTTAACTAAGCCACGGTCTCCATGCACGAACAAACACAAGAGAGTCGCAGACCCCCTTAATTTGTTAGGTGCATGCGCATAGGCTTTCATGAAGCTAAAAGAAGGGCAGAAGAAGAGTAATTATAGGTGGGATGCACCTGCATTTTCTTGTCTTACGTTATACGGTATGTGTGACCCTTTGATCATATGTGTGCATGTGTTACTCACATCGTATGATATGTGAAACTGTTTTACCATATGTGCACGTGTGTTACGTCATACGGTATGTGGAACTGTTTGATCATATGTGTACTTGTGTTACTCACGTCATACAGTATGTGGAACTGTTTGATCATATGTGTACTTGTGTTACTCACGTCATATTGTATGTGGAACTGTTTGATCATATGTGTGCATGTGTTACGTCATACGATATGTGGAACTGTTTGATCATATGTGTGCGTGTGTTACTCACGTCGTACGATATGTGGAACTGTTTGATCATATGTGTGCATGTGTTACGTCATACTGTATGTGGAACTGTTTGATCATATGTGTGCATGTGTTACTCACGTCATACTGTATGTGGAACTGTTTAATCATATGTGTACTTGTGTTACTCACGTCATACTGTATGTGGAACTGTTTGATCATATGTGTACGTGTGTTACTCACGTCATACGATATGTGGAACTGTTTGATCATATGTGTACGTGTGTTACTCACGTC
>CABEEJ010002260.1:11260-33678 GCA_901482245.1 Timema douglasi | reverse complement strand
GTTCGTATTCCACGTTAAACTGTAGGTCCTCCATTTCATCTCACAATCACCCTACCATTACACATTAGCGTAAGTGCGTATAACCCGAACGGGTAGTAAGACGCGGTGCTAATAATAATAATAATAATAATAACTATACTTTCACGTATTCATACGTCAAGTCGTAGATTTTATAAACTAGCAGTCCCACATGGCGTTTCCCGTGACCCACTGTGGTATAAGAATTATATAAGCCCTCCGCCTTCCTCCACATGGTGCCCGTATCTTTAAAACGTAATTATTCTAAACCAGATAAAAAATATTTTCTTCCAAAATTGGTTAAAAATAGCCTAATTAAAAATCTAAAAATCTGGCTTTGAGGTGCGTTCGGACCTCCTTCCGCCCACTTATATTAAAAATTTCATATCTCTGCGTGCCGTATATTTGGCTAGGCCTCACATACACACAAACAAACAAACACTTCCTTTTATTATTATAAGATAGATAAATATAAGAAAACACAAGATATGTGTTCGAATACATATAAAAATGACATCTGCACATAGGAATCAAACCCGGGACCTTTGGATTAACTCTTCACTCATATTTTAAGAAAGAGTCTGTGATTCTCATCCCTACTTAAAAGACACTGAAAACATCCTTATATTCATTCAATCCTTTCAATAGCGTTGACAGCCACTTCAGTGGCCGCATCGTTTAAAGCGTCAATCTCGCAATAGACTAGACTGCCGAAGACGAGAAAGATCGGGATTCTATCCCAATCGGGTGTACTGTGGGTGGTTTTTTTTTTCTAAATGGTTTTCCACTCTCCCTACACACAAATATAAATACACTTCTTCTAAATTCAACCTTCCTAATCTATAGCACAATGGTGTAATTAGTACATAGGCGTATAACTTGAACGGGTAGTAAGACGTGGTGCTAAAATAAAATAATATCTTTCTTTCATAAGATGTTCATCTAGCGCAGCGGTTCCCAAAGTGTGCTCCGCGGAGCACTTGGTGCTCCGCGAAACATCTCCAAGTGCTCCGCGGAGAGATTGTAAATAAAAATAAAATAAATGTGACAAGATCTCAAAATTGTTTATTTGTGCGGTCATGAACTGTTTTTAGATAAGTATTGTGTAGAAATAATTTAGCTCCTGCATCGTGCCGTAAAGCAGTGTAAATAGCAAGTATTATGGATCCAAAGTGCTTTGTCATGCGGCACCTCAGTCAGGTTTACCCGCCCGCACCTTCTCGGAACCACACAAAACATTGAGAAAATCCGTGAAGCACACAGACTTCACGCGGCGAAACCAGACAGATAGGCTCAATGGCGCCAGCTAATCCCGGCTCAATGAGAGCCTCAACTTACTTAAAGATCCGATTGTTAGCTTTGACACTTTTACAGAATTTTCTGGAAAGTCTCTATTGTATATTAAAAACTCTTTGTTTCTTCGCTCCTTCATTCTGTTGCAGTTCATTCAATGTTTAGTCGAGAGTCGAAACAAGTCAAATTGCAGTGCGGTGTTATTTTTTCACGAGTGCTTTTGTTGTGTGATTTTTTTAAAAATAATTACGTTAGTAACTTTAATGGATCTTCCCTCTTGAGGACGAAACACCTGCCTATTACAGGTTTTTTGGAGCACCTACGTAGTGATTTAGAAAATATCATAGATTTGCTTTCAATGGATCGCTGGCTGAAGTCTGGATCCTTAAAAAAGACTATTAAAACCTCCGCCACAGTTCCTCCAGTAGCTATGGAAGCATCAACAGCTAACAGGTATGTACAAATATTATGTTAGATGCTTTTTTTTTAACGTTGAATAGTGTTTATCTATTGGGGTCTGCTAGAATAAGAGCGTGTGTCATTAAAACAAGTAACAGCTTTGGATGCCAATAACACAGGACCTAAAAGAAGAGATAGGGACTAAGGTACATACAACTTTATACAAATTAAATAGTAAATAAAGACTTTTCAGTATATGCATTGCATGTTGTACATATTGTTGCACTTTTAACAAAAATAGATTTCAGCTCAGGCTATTTTCGAATTTTGGCCTGTTAATTGGTAGTAACCTTGAAGCTGCAGCCAATTTGATGTCACCAAGCGATAGGATAAGATGGTTACTCACATTTAACAAGCATTGTGAGCAAACATGCGAGAAACATTTACATTCTTAAACAATATTCAACGTTAATTTAGGAGCAATGGTTCTTTGATCAATTGTTTTATTAAATACTTGACATTTATTATTATCATTAATATTATTTACCCAGATGATACGAATATTATTTTTATATTGTAGTGTGGAAGAAGATGGAGCAGTTGCCAATGCTAGAATTGCTGGACAGGATGAAGGGTTTTTAGACGAATCAGCGACAGCAGGTGTGACAGAAACTTCTGAACTGTTGAAAGAACTGCCTAGTACTAGTTCTTTGGAGATCAGTGCCACAGGTAAAAAAAATTATAAAAAGGAAGTATCACGATTCCTACTTGGATATTGGATTTGTTGAGACTAGTGACAACAAACCACAGTGCGTAGTTTGCATGAAAGTTTTGCCAAACAGTGCGATGTTCCCAGCAAAAATGCGCCGTCATTTTGAGGGGGTCCATCCAGAATGCAAGGGCAAACCGACTGATTTCTTCAGAAGGAAGTATGGTGAACTTACACAAGCCCAGAAAATTATATCTTATCACTCAAAAACAGTTAATGAACAGGCTTTGATGGCGTCCTACTTAGTCAGTTACCGAGTTGCTCAAGCTGGCGAAGCCCATACCATCGCTGAAAACCTTATAAAGCCTTGTGTAAAGGACATAGTTGAATGTATGCTGGATGCAAAAGCCACGAAACTAGTAGACACCGTTCCTTTGTCAAATAACACGATTTCGCGACGAATCGGGGACTTGGCAGAGGATGTGAAAGCTACTTTACTTTCACGAATAAAATGGAATAAGTTTTCGCTCCAAATGGATGAATCAACGGATGTGGCTGGATTGGCAATTTTAATAGTATTTGTACGCTACCAATACTTGGAGTCTTATCAAGAGGATCTGCTTCTCTGCAAGCCTTTACCAACTAACACAAGTGGCGCTGACATTTTCAAATTAATGGAAGAATTTTTCACAGTGAGTGACATCCCATGGGATAATTGCGTTGATGTGTGCACGGATGGCGCAAAGTCCATGACTGGGAAGACGTCCGGTGCTACCTCAAGAATAAAACAAAAAGTCAAGGAATGCAGCAGTAGCCACTGCATCCTCCACCGCCATGCCCTTGCTGTGAAAAAAATGCCACCCTTCCTAAAAGAAGTCTTGGACGAAAGCGTGAAAGTAATTAATTTGATCAAATCTAGACCTAAAAATACAAGACTATTCAAGCTGTTGTGTGAAGACATGGGGAGTCTACATACGTCTTTACTTCTTCACACAGAAGTAAGGTGGCTTTCTCGTGGCAAAGCTTTGACTCGGCTCTTTGAAATGAGGGCTGAAGTCAGAACCTTCCTGATTGACAACGACTTCGCTTTGGGAGACAGGCTGTGTGATGAGCATTGGGTTATGAAATTGGCGTATTTAGCAGACATTTTAAAAAAAGTTAATGACTTAAGTATCTCACTTCAAGGGAAAGCAGTAACCGTTTTTGACGCCAGCGATAAAGTACAAGCGTTTAAAAAGAAAATAAAGTTTTGGGCGGATTCAATGAAAAATCTAAATCTAGACAGTTTCCCAATGGTAAAAGAATTTAGAGAAGAACTAGATTCTGACGTACCCGAATATATCTTAAATGAGTTTCACGTTCATCTGCTAAATTTGCTTGATAGTTTCAACTGTTATTTTCCAGAAGAATTCCACGATAAAATAAAAGAGAACTGTTGGGTTGTAAACCCATACTCTGCTGTGTCGGAAAAGCCAGCCTGTCTGACATCACACCAGTATGAGTGTATGATTGATTTGACATCAGATTCTGTGGTAAAATATAATTTTGCAACTAAGAATTCACTAACAGAATTTTGGTGTCAGCTAAAAGACGAATTTAAAGTTTTATCAGATAAAGCGAAAATCATCCTTTTACCCTTTACAACAACTTACTTATGTGAATCAGGATTCTCTGCTTATGTGGCTACTAAAACAAAATATAGATCCCGCCTGAATGCAGAGCCAGATATTCGGTTGCAGCTGTCCCAAATTAAACCAGATATAGCCACATTGTGCAAATCAAAACAGTCCCATCCCTCTCATTAGAATCTAAGTTCTTTGGCTATGCTTTATCGTTCTTTTTCGATACCAAGCTACATTTTTTATTTTGAAACTGTAATACCTTATATAGGTGAGTAGTATTGTATATTTACACTACCTGCTTTGAATTCGTTCTCAAATGTGTTGCATTACTTTATGTTTTTTGTTGTTGGTTTTCGTTTATGTATTTAAGTAAGTTCCTTATTTCTCTGAAATTAGTGTAGAAAAAATATTTATAATGAATAAAACTTGATGTTTAAGGTGAGTATGCAGCGGACGCGAGTTAAGGAGAGTTAATTTAAAGTTTCTAGATCTTGAGAAACTTTTTTTTTGCCAAAATAAGAAAACTATTGCTTCTATAAAAACATAGAGTTTAATTTTCTTCACATGGTGACCTCATTAGTTGTTGAATATCTGTCGTGAACAGAGCAGCATTATCTAAGAAACTTTTTAAATGAAGAGAAAAATTTGTTATTAAATTCCAGGACATCCTTGACAGATATTCAAGAAATGTTGATCTCGCCATGTGAATAAAATTAAGCTCTATGATTCTATAGAAGCAATATTTAATTTATTTGATCCTGAAAAAAAGTATCGCTATAAAAAGTGCAAAAACACTCGCCTTTTCTTGCGTCCCCTGCATACCCACCTTAACATGTCCAAATGCTTAAAAATTTGTTTCCAAAGCCAATAATGTTGTCATTCGGTTACTACCTATGTAGGTGCTAGATGAAAATATCTTCGCCTTTATGCCGAATACACGTATGTGCAAAATTAGTGTTTAAAGAAAAAAAAACGTTAAGTTCTAATTTTATATGTCTTTCAATGGGAAACATTAAGTTTGGATCAAATATAAGCTATTTTGAATTCGGAAAATAATTCGTGCTTTTGTTATATGATAAAAAAATTGTCTAGCAACTTGAAAATGCAGTTACGTAAAAACAGCCAAAAATGAACATAGGCTAAGGGCAACGATAGTGCTCCGTCAGGAATTTTTCTTCTCAGAAGTGCTCCGCGACTCAAAAAGTTTGGGAACCGCTGATCTAGCGCATCAAGTTCGATATTCTATAAATAATGGTTTATATGTGGCTCTGCTACTAGCCCGTGTATCCTGTCTATTTACGCTTCACTCAATACCGATATGTATGACGAGTTGCCTACGTGTTCTATCTCACGGCGCGCATCCTATCAATCACGTCTCTCTTCCTTACGTCGTCGTGAGTCTCAGAACCGCCATCATGTGTCGAGGAAAATACCACTATAAAAGATCTGATAGTCCTTTCATTGTTTGCGATTATTTAATTTCACCTTTAAATTTTTTTATTAACTTTGTAATAAAAAAAACTTCATGGCGTCAAACCGCAATCGCGCCATACCTAGTAAGCGGCCTCCATCTGTTTGAGAAGATAGTGCTAACTTATGCTGATATAGTGTGTCATATGGTCAGCACAACGAACCCTCCGGCTGATAATCTTGGTTTTCTAGACTATAGCTGCTACATTTTTCATTCCAGTAGCCTCCCAGTTGTCCTCACGAGGCTAAGGGTTCGGCCAGACTTGACAAGCGTGCGAGTGAGCGCGTGATTATCAAATAGCTCTCGACAGTTGTTGACGAGGAGGCAAAGGTTCGAATCTTGGCTCAGTGAATTGAGGATGGTTTTTAACAACTGATTTATTGTTGTAGTTTTCCCATCCTCCCTCCACGCTAATGGTGATTCTTATTTGCAAAGGCCTACTTTAATTATAATATTAAAGTATTTTAACATATCAGTTATATATGTATAGTTTATGGTCTTACAAATTAAATTAGGCCATTAGTAGTAAATGTGCTAAACCTATCAATAGTAATAAAAAGGTCAATTATCATGTCAAACCAAAATGTTTTCCTGGTACTCAATAAACCAATAATACAATAATATTGCCTCGCGCCTGTAAACTAGACTGTTCCGGCTCGAGCGCGCTCCAGTCTGGCCACCTCTCATTACAACACATGTGTTCTATCTTATTTTTTAATCGCTCGCCCAGTTTGGCCGTACCCTAAGTCAACCCCGTTCCACACCCACTGCCTCAAAAAAAACTGGAAGCGGTGGGGCTCGAACCCAAGTTTTTGGATCTATATCCAGAAACTCTGACCACTAGAATACTAAGAAAGTCATTTCCGTGATAAAAACTTTTTTTTTTTAAGATGGGTTTAAAACTCGTACTTACACGCGTTCTCATACATCTGCGTGTTGTGGATTCCTAGTCCACAAAATATTGCGAAGGCTTCGAAAATGGACACATCGCAATCGGAGAAAGGGTGTCCATTTCCCTGAAATGGATATATGAGTATATTATACATGCATAAGTTTAAAAAAAAATAAACAAAGTAACGATTACACTCCCTATTATCGCTGAATTTGTCAAGGTTCAAACACCAGGTTCTTACAGTAGATCCATGGCTTCTTTAGTGCTGACTGACATCTCACAGCTGACAGCTAAAAGCTTTGAAAAGTTACCAGACCAAATTATGTATTCCTACGCCGAACCATATAATCTGCAAAAACATGGGTTTAGCAGCTGTCACTTCTGACAGTCGAAATTTAGGTATTATACCTAAATGTCGACTGTCAGAAGTCAGCTGTGAGCCGTCAGTCAGCACCAAAGAAGCCATGGGGCTATTGTAGTTACCTTCTGGCTGCAGTTGAATATAACTCTACTTACTATCGCTGTATTTGTAAAGGTACAAACACGAGGTTCTTAGATACCTTCTGGCAGCAGCTTAATATTACTTGCATGCGCTTAACTTGTTAGAATTCTAACACGTGTCCATCCCTCCCGAGACAATCTGCAGCTTTAAGCTATGGCTTAAAACTCATTTCTTATATCTGTTGCGCTGGAGTGACTCCCTTGTATAATCAGTTGGCGATTGCCCCGTTAGTCAAAGTACCCCTGTGGAGTTGCGGGGTTGGAATGTGTATGGATCCAAGAACATGCCAGTCTTACCAAGGAAACATAACATTATAATCAGATTTATCTGAAAGATATCACACTTATCTTGCATGATTCTACTATGGCGCAGCTTTACAAGTTAGGGCCATAGTGAAATCAAACAATTTTCGCCCAGGATCTTCCAAGATTTCCGTCTAGTTCATTGGTTTAGGGCCTATGGTTACTCTTGGTCATAACCTTTAGGTCTCGTTCTCAGCGATTGATCCCATCGTCTCACAACTGAGAAAATATTTAAACTTGTTTCAATAACTGAAACTAAGAATTCCCTTTTAAAAGAAAAGAAATCACTTTTTTTTTGGATCTATACACATCTAACGCCACTGGATAGTTCCTGAGTGCAAGGATGCCCTAACAGAGACTTGCCATCCCTTGCAGACAGGAAGAGTTGTTGTGCCTGGGATGGCCCAACCCCCTCTCTAGAAGACAAGGGTTGTTGGTCGTCGACTCGAACATCCCTCCAGACAAGGGACACACCTTGTTGATGAGTTGGGCGACTCCTATCACTGTCTTCTGACCGTTCACGATGGGCATACTCAAGATACTCCGGGTCAGGAAACCGTCTTCGTCCTCGCGTTCCTCCTGGCTCATCCACGAGGACACGTCGCCGATGTTGAGGATCTGGAAAATATGAGAGAACTATGAGGAAGGGGTAACATAGTTCAGTATTAAATTTAGCCCTTTATCGACCCCGTGCCAAACTGAACACATTATAGAACTTTATTTGACTTTTTATGGTAATCCCTTTGTTTGAGAAAAGTAATAACGATATTTTTCTATTCTAATAATTATTAAACTCTTACTAAAATTAAATTTAAATTACCTTTAATATATTGTTTGTAATGATATTGGTTTGGATTACTCTAAATTATGTAAATAGTCATGGATTAAGGTAATTTTTCTTTAAAGTAATATATGTAGAGTATACATTTATGATTCATTCATGAAGAAACACGCACATTTCAGAAATAATGGGAAAAGGATTTCACCACTAAAATATGTTTCTTATACAATATTTCCTGTTAAAAGAACAACTGCGCTATTTCTCTGTTAAAAGGAACAACTCCGCAGTATTTGGCAAAATACGTCAATTTCCTATACCAATAAGAAGCTAGCCTTCACAACACCTGTCGACAGGACTCTTTCTATTAGTTAGTTTCTACACTTCTGATGAGGGGAGCAAAAGGCAAGGGGTATGTCATTAATAAGCCGTTGTGCGTATGTTTAAGGCATCTCCACCCACGATCAATCCACACACAAGTTGCTCTAACACCCACGCTCACACAAGTAACGCAGTCAGGGACTAACACAGAATACAATAATTTACATTAATATCACAAGTGTGCATTGATATAAAGTATTTAATTGGAGTATGTATAAGTAATTAACAGATGTCATTTAAATAAACCGTGTGTGAATAAACATCCATCAACAGTTCTCTTTCTTTACATTTATTAATTATACCGTTCTAATTAGTGCCCGACCACGGAGCTGTAGACAGCTTGTTAAACGGTATATTTTCCGTACAGTGATGATAGGCGCTCGACCACGGAGCTATAGACAACCTAAACATCATCACAGCATTATTTTTCCGTAGGGTTTCAAACGACGCCCAATGCGGGGTGATTAATTCAATAGTGTTACAATTGACGCCCAAAGCGGGGTGATTAATTCAATAGTGTTACAATTGACGCCCAAAGTGAGGCGATTAATTCAATAGTGTAACATGTTGAGAAACCTCCATAAGATTTTAACATGCCTGCACTGAAAAGCACAATCTAATAAAGAATACGAAGTAATATTGATAACATAAGAAAACCATTTAAAACTAAAGAATAATTTAATTAGAAAATACCAGCTTCGGTGGTCACTTGGTCTAACGCGCTACTCTTGCAATATAATAGACTTTCAATGACGGGGAGATCAAAGTTCGAATCTTGGTCGGGTGTATTGAGGGTGTTTTATGAATGGTTTTACACTTTCTTTCCCCACAAATACGGGTGCACTTTTTATAAATAACCTTCCTAATCCTTAAAATCATTTAGCTTATTTAGTACAGAAGCGTATAAGCCGAACGGGTAGTAAGACGCGGTGCTTAAAAAATAGCAAATGGATATAGAGAAGTATGAATTAGAATTTAAAGGAAACATACCCACATTTTCTTTGACGAAAAAGGGGGCGGGAGGGGGGGGCATTTAAGGAAAAACTACTACAATACACAGGAGCTTAATTCAAAAACCAACCTTCCCGTCACTGAAAATAAAACCACCCACACTAGATGAGGTTTACGCCTTAAGCCGCGTGACCACCAGCTCGTATCCCAGGCCGTAATATTAAATATGTGTGTGTGTGGAAGTTCGAAGCCGTTTTATAGCCGTTTTGTTGGTTGGTTGTGATGACCGAAAGTTGTAAAGGGCACTAGATCTTATCGCAAGTGACTGTCTTCTAAATTGTCTCTAGGTTAGTTATTAAAGTCAACGCACGGGTTCCAAACCACTTGCACCTGAAACACCGACCTCCTTTATTGGATTCTACCTAACCCAAAACGTAATCTACCCTCAAGCAAAGATATACCCTCCTTGGTTAATATTTGCAACGAACGATATATTGCGGTTGTAAAAGGATATCCCGTTGCTTTTGTGACCTTGACTGATGGTCAGAAGAATTATACCATACATTCATAAATAGTTCTTAAAATAGTCTTACATTGTTACAAAATTAATAGTTTTGATCTAGAAGTGTTTTTTTTATACTCGTAAGGCCTAGGCTTATTTTAAAATATGGCTTATGCCAAAAATAAAGTAGAAAAATTCCAACAGGTTTTTTCACCCTATCAACTTTATAGTTTTGAGTTTTATTAATAGAAAAAAAATTTGTGAAAAGTGAGATTATCTCATTTTCAACGACAATTTAATCATATTTGAGGAGATATGCGACTTGGTTTGATGAAAAAGGGCTCTAGACTTAGCCTTCCTCTAATGAATGCATTAATTTTTTGATAAACTCACAACAGAAAATTTTAAGATACTTTAGAACTAGAAACGAGATTTTCTCTTTACCTTGAAATAAATATCGTATTTATCTTTTCCCTATTTATTATCGACAGGACAAAGAAAGGGTAGTTGTAAGTAAAGGACGAAAGAGAGCATAAGATTAGACAGAATAGAAAGGTAGTTCCAGAAAACGACACAGACCATTGTATTTTAAACCTTGTAGCCTGACAGCGATTGATACTTTCTCGTCGACCGAGGTGGCTGCCGTAAGTTCTTAGAAAAAAAGTACTTTTTAGAGATTTCTTCCCATTAATGCGAGTTTTTTGTTGTTTTTTCAAGACGCTCGGTCACAGAGCAAGACGAAATCTCGTCTTTCAAGGAGAAGGTGAAGACATCGTTGACCCAGACTTTTCTCCGATACGTGGGATTATCTTTTTTCTTTTTTTCTTTTCAGAATGTTCCTCCGTGCTCGTCTTCTTTAGAATTCTTTCTAGCTCCTTCGCTTACCTCTTACCTTCTGTATCTTTATCTATCTCTTGTCCTTTGTATCTACTTTTCTATTCTCTCTTATCTTATTAATCTACATTTATCTTTATCTCTCTTACTCTCTCTCGATATTTCCCCCACCTACCTCATCTTATATATACCTAACTTAACTTTCCTCTCTGTCAATATCTCTCTCCCTCTTTATGTATTCCACTCAATTCTTCTCTACTTCCCTATCTCTTTCTCAACCACTCTCTCTTTGTTATTCCTTTTTTCCGGCCTTCACTATATAACCTTTAAATTTTTCTCTCACTCCTACCAAGTCTTTATATCCATCTTTATCTATTACTTGCTCTCTCTTCATATTTCCCTTTATCCTTCTATATTTATTAATCTTTGCATCTCTTTCTCCTCTTCTATACCTTTTATTGCCTTCTCTATCTACCTTTATCTTTTCTTTATCTCTCTTTAACTCTAACTTTGCTTAACCATTTTCCTTCTCCATACCTTTTTACTTCTATATCCCTTTCTTTATCCTTCTCTCTATTCTATTTTCTTTCTTCTCCTCCAAACCATCACCTTTTTAATTCGCCCCCACCCACTCGAAATTGAGACCCTATTTTCCAACGACTCAAGATTAACCCTTTTTTTCTTTTTTTCACCTCACCCTTGACCGTGTTTTGTTCGGACGTCGTAAGGGTTGGTCAGTCTCAGGAATCCGCGGACGAGGTCGTTACGACGTCGATAACAATTTGATCGGATCCTCCACCACTAACAAACAAACTCTCACCCCACCCCCCTGCCCTCTCTAACCACTTCTCCACTTTCTCCTCTCGGAATCCAAGTGACGCGGGTAGTCGCTATCAAAGGCTGGAGAATACATTTTCACAGGAGAAATATATTTTCCCTTTAAATATTCTCTACACCCTTAAACATATATAACTTTTTTTTAAAGAAAGAAAGAAAGAAAGCGGATCAAGTAAAAAAAAAAGTCTGCACATCGTTAAAGCTTCCGCTGAAGTGCACAGATTTAAAAAGGCATTACCACCCGCTTTTTTTTTCTCTTTTATCTTAAACAGTTTTGCGGTTACTAGGCGGCTTATGGACCTACCAAGAACTACATGTGTCGGATTAGCCCTTTTTTATATATAAAAAATGTATAGTACGGGTTATTGTTTTAGTTTTTTTTAGTACCATGCTTTTCTTACTACCCGTTCAAACTCATATGTGCTAATTCAGATAATGCATCACGGATTAGGAAGAGAAAGTGTTCCCTCGTTTCAATTTTTTTTAAAGCACTACCATGACTAGAAATAAGATTTTTAATTTATATTTTTTTATCTATTTTGAAAATTTAACTCTTAAGGTAATTTAGATAAGTGTTACCCGCCTCGGTGGCGTAGCTGGCTAACGCGCTTGTCGTGTTGAGCTCGACCGCTGAGGACGGGGAGAGATCGAGGTTCGAATCTCGGTCGGGTGAACTGGGGGTGGTTTTTCCTAAATGGTTTTCCACTCTCCCTCCACGCAAATGCGGGTTCACTTCCTCTAATTCAACCTTCCCAATTCCTAATCCATTAGAGTAATTAGTACTTAAAGCGTATAAACCGAACGGGTAGTAAGACGTGGTGCTAAATATTATTATTATTATTAGATAAGTGTTTATGAATGAGGTACTACTTAACTTTAATTAGGTTTAAAACAGTTTTTAACGAGATTAAACGTAGGTAAATATTAATATGGGGCAGTAATGGCCTAAGTCCCAATAATATGGGCTTTACCAAACCAAGCATTAAACTATGAGATGTTAAAACTATGTAAAATAGTTTTGTGATAAATATACATGTCATTTATTTTTAAATCATTAATAATAAGTAGATGATCAAAAGCTTGTACAGTTAATTACACAGAAATATCTGAGCTTAGAATATGGAATCTATGTATTGGTTATGGATATAGCCCCGGAAAGTTTTATATTTGCAAATTTAAAAGTAACACCTGGGCACGGGAATCGAATAGTGAACCTAATACCTAACGCACCAATGTTCTGCTACCGACTACCAGTAAACAAGGGTAAAATTCCCGGCCCCAAAGGGGGATCTTTCAACCCGAAAATACGAAAATAATAGTTAAGTAGACGATTTTTATGAACACGTTTTAACTAAAGCCCTCTTTCAATGAAGTTATGTATATAATTTTTAAGGACATATTTTAATTAATGTTCCACTTTAATGAAATTTCATATACAAATTTTTAAGCACACATTTTAATGAATGCTCCCCACTAATAAAATTATGTATACGATATTTATAACAAACAGCTATAATTAAAGCTCACTGAAATTTCTGCTCCAATAGGCAGAACACAGTAATGCCCCCTGTTTTATAAACAAATAAAAATGAGTACCGGTACTGTACATATGGACATACCACCCAATGTAAATCAGTGTTGACATAGATAAAGAGAGAGAGATATATAGGCTGACGGAACATTGTCATATCATGATGATATATTAGCACAGTACACACCACACATGTTGACAGTCACAAGGTAGCTATATCTGTCCTTGTGGGTTATACACACCCACATAACACTACCGGACTGTTAGTTACAGCCCAATTTAAATAGGAACAAACTTTTTTTTGACGGTTATAAAATTTCCTAATGCAAGTGTAATATAATCATACGCCAAGTAATGTGTCACTTTGATAGATATGATTAAAAACTATAGACTGCTTCGTTGGCTGCATAGTCTAAGGCGACATTCTCGCAATAAACAGGTTTTCCGATGACGGGGAGAGCGAGGTTCGAATACCGTTCAGATGTAACGGTTGTGATTTTCTTTTTTTCCTAAATGGTTTTACACTTTTCCTCCATGAAAATTCGGATACACTTTATCTCAAATCAACCTTCGTCATCCCTAACTCATAAGTGTAAGACGCGATGCTAAAATAAACCTATATAAGTATATTATCAATGTCGACCAAAAGAATATGTTTGCATTTTCTAAAAGAACTTTCTTATGTAGATTGGACTGTAGGCCCATTCTGAGATATTCTACAGGTTCGTCTAGCACTCCAGGGAAAGGGTGAGACGGGGAAGATTGTAGGGGAGTACGGGGGAGAGGGAAGGGGGAGTATTGATCAGCTGATATGCGCCAGGGGTAAAGAAACATACAAACACACAGTCGTACGTATTATTTATAATATCTCGTAGAAAAGTGGGTCACCAAATTAGGGTGAGTTATTATTTTATTCCTTGGATCCTACACCTTAGCTCAGTCGGTAGAGTGTCTGCATACTGAGTTAAGGGTCCGGTATTTGATTCCCGGCTGATACCGTGGGTATTTTTCCCGAAAAGGGAACTACCCTAACCGTCACCATGGTTTGGGTGGTTAGGCTTCAGTTAGGTTTAAGTGTCTCCACTGGTTCCACACCCTCATACTCGCTATGACATCATCTCATCGGGACATGGAAAAGAGCCTCCACGGAAAGGATGTAATATTAGTACATAAGGGGTGACCTGGTGGTCTAGGGGGGTAAGGTATCGGACTTCTATGTTGGGGGTTCCGGGGTTCAATCCTCGGTCCCGGCACAGATTTATCTGATTACCATAACCCTTCCTTCACCTCTGACAAGACATCTTGTGAATGTGGGGAATGCTAGGCCTCCACCATGGTTCGGATTCCACGTTAAACTGTCTGTCCTCCATTTCATCTCACAATCACCCTACCATTACACATTAGCGTAAGTGCGTATAGCACGAACGGGTAGTAAGACGCGGGGCTAATAATAATAATAATAATAATAGTACATTCGGGAGTCCCCTGGGCAACTGTACATTAGTAATGGATGATATTTCCACTACTGGTCTGCGAAGGATTTAGGCCAGACGCGCAATATTAATATTATTGGAATAAGGGATGGTATTTTTTCACATGTTTGATCTTTTTTTTTTGTCCTCTGTTTTGGCACAATACTACTATTATTTTACGTCACGTAAAGCGGGTGTGGAGGAGGGACGCTTCATTTAAACTAAACAGAATACAAATGTTGCGCCAAATTTTTAAAGTATCTCCTAGGCCGCATAAAAACCCTTTCGTTAGCCGTGGTCCATGATGCCAAAAAACTCTCTTCGGTGGCCGCATGTTCTAACGCGCTACTTTCGCGGTAGACTAGACTGCAGATGAAGGGGAGCTTGAGGTTTTAATCTTGATGGGGTGTACTGAGGTGGTTTTTTTTCCCCCCGACATGATTTTCCAATCTCCCTCCATACAAATGTGGGTGCACTTCATATAAATATAGCCTCCTTAATCCATAAAACCATTAGCGTTATTAGTAAATAAGCGTATAAAACGAACGGGTAGTAAGACGCGGTGCATAAATAATAATAATAAATAAATGCCAACATGCTGTTGATACTCGCGAAGCACGCAATTTTAAATCCACCCGCGCTGCCCCTAGACGAGATGTTGGTATGTCGAGCGGCCTCACTCGGTATTTAATCTAACCCTCCTCGGTTCTATGTGGGGACGTTGATATTTCCAACAAAACAATGTCCTCCAAGGGAAGGTATTTTTTTTTATTCCTTTTTCTTGTCTCGTGAGGTCAAGGGAAACAGAAGTAGATATATCATACTGGGAAATGTTGTAGCGTTTATTTATTTTGTTTTTTCAACAGTTGTAAGAATGTGGAGGAAGTTTCATCTAGATTGAATGGTTATTTTTTCTTCCCCTAGACGGTCATCCCCCGAGGAAATCACATGTAGTACAATAAACATATATAGGTAACCGTGACGAATAATTATATTGTTTGCAAAACATAGGCCTACTTACCGTATCGCTATATCAAAACATGTCCGTTATAAATTAATATTATTCTTAACCCGCCTTGGTGGCGTAGTTGGCTAACGTGCTAGTCGTGTTGAGCTTGACTGCTGAGGACGGGGAGATCGAGGTTCAAATCTCAGTCGGGTGAACTGGGGGTGGCCTTTCCTAAACGGTTTTCCACACAAATGCGGGTTCACTTCTTCTAATTAAACTTTCACAATTCCTAACCCATTAGCGTAATTAGTAATTAAAGTGTATAACCCGAAAGGGTAGTAAGACGCGGTGCTAAATAATATAAATAATATATGATAAAGTGTGTATGATTGTGTCGTAAAATTGATTTATATTTAGCAAAATACATTTGATTTGGTGGTCGAATGGTCTAAGGCGCAACGGTAGCAATATATTTGAACGTCAATGATGGGTGGATCAGAGTTCGAATCCCAGTCGGGTGTACTGAGAGTTATTTTTTATAAAATGGGTATCTACTTTGACTCCACCCAAACGCGGTTACACTTCCTCAAAATTTAACCATCATCAACCCCAACACATTAACATATTTTTTTCAGCACCATTTCGGGCTATATGCATATGCACTATTTACTATAGTGATTTTAGGGATGAGGAGGGTGGAAATTAGAGCAAATGTATACACATTTTTGTGGTGGGTGAGTGAAAAATGTTGTAGGTAATAAAACCACCAATTTAACACTCAAGTGGGACTAGAACCCAGATCTCTACGCCATCAGAAGTCTAGTCCATTACGATAGTGACGCATTAGACCGCGTGGGCACTGAAGTGAATCATAATTAATTAATATGCGTATAACTTGAACGGGCAGAAGTAAGCAGGGACAGAAAAAAACGTAGAAAAAATGTTAATTATTAAGTTCTTATTTTAAAATAAAAAATAATGTTTAAATGAAGCATCGGGGGCTTAAATTTGCTCAAACCAGAGTTTTTCTACCGGTGTGCCGCGAAGGGTGAGCGGGTGTGCCGCTGGAGTTTGGATGAAGATCAAAAAGAGATGAGAGAAAATTCGTGTCTTAAAAAAAACTTTTTAAATCCATGATCACCAACATTATTTTTAAAATGAACACGATTATTTAAATTGTAATTATTGAACTCCTAAGCACACTCTTAATACTGGTTATTTTAATCATAAAATCTTTTCTAAAAAAATAGCTGATGGTGTCTTTGACAATTCTAGTGTATGGTTCAGTGTGCCGTGAGTTTGAAGTATTTGGTTTTAAGGGTGTTACAATGCTACATGGTAGAACACTTTGACGCGTTGCAGACGTTTAGAAATTCCGTATTATTTAAGAAGTTGTTTGATAGTTTTTAACATCCTTTTCAATAAGGGCGTAGAAAAAAGTTATCCGTTGGTTTCTGACCATTTATAAAGTTTAAATTTTGAGGCTAAGGGATTTTTTTTTTTTTAATTCGACAATGCCTTACGTGAAAATTTGTGCCTCTGAGTTAAACCAAAGGTTTAGAAACCCAGTCCTAGCATTTATTAAATAAAGTAATCTTTTGATAGGATCACAACACAATGTTAAGATAATGTGACCCACTTTGGTGGTCACGTGTTCTAGCGCGCTACTCTCTCTCGTAGTAGACTAGAATGACAATGATGGGGGATATCAAATTTCGAATCTCGGTCGGGTTAACTAAAGATGGTATTTCTAAAATGGTTTTCCACTTTCCCTCCACGCAAATGCAGGTACACTTCCTATAAATATAACCTTCCTCATCTTTAAAACCATTAGAGTGATTAGTAGGTACCTAAGCGTATAATCCGAACAGGTAGTAAGACATTTATGTAAGCTATCACACTTTTTTTAAACGCTTTTTAACCCGCCTCGATCGCGTAGTTGGCTAACGCGCTTGTCGTGTTGAGCTCGACCGCTGAGGACTGGGGAGATCGAGGTTCGAATCTCGGTCGGGTGAACTAGGGGTGGTTTTTTCTAAATGGTTTTCCACTCTCCCTCCACGCAAATGCGGGTTCATTTCCTCTAACTCAACCTTCCCAATTCCTAATTCATTATCGTAATTAGTACTTAAAGCGTATAACCCGAATGGGTAGTAAGACGTGGTGCTAAATAATAATAATTATTATTATTATTAAACGCTTTTAAACTTTTTATATTTTCAGAGCCTTCGCCTACATTTTGGTGAAAACATTATTTAGAAAAAATTAAACCCCTCTATAAAT
Organism: Timema douglasi; assembly: GCA_901482245.1. Classification (NCBI taxonomy): domain Eukaryota; kingdom Metazoa; phylum Arthropoda; class Insecta; order Phasmatodea; family Timematidae; genus Timema; species Timema douglasi. The sequence continues at coordinate 15,955 of CABEEJ010002260.1, read as the reverse complement.
AATCGGATATTACTAAACATGTTCAACTCTTCTCAGAGCACTCCATGTTGCACCCCTAAAACCTCGCTCTCGAAAGTAAAACAAATGTAAAAACTGACTAAAGTATGTTATTGGATAAAACTACAGTTCAAATGTTTCAACTCCAAGGAAGAGAGACTCTCTGACTTAGAGATAACTTCTCTAAATCAGTCTCCCCCACTAGCGTCGCTGTCTGAAAAGCGCCAAGGCGCCAAGACATATGGCGCCCTCCGAATGGTCAATTTGAACCCTCAAGGGAAATCAGCCCTATTCACTCAGACGCTGACCTTACAAAAGGACCGCGCGACAACCCTTATTAGACGTCAATATGTTGTTCAACTGGAGGGTAGGTGAGTGCACCTGCATTAGATTAGAGAGAGGGCAGTTAAAAACCGTAGGAATAAATAAAGTCTCTAATGCACCTGGCTGAGATTGGAACATCATCTTCCACTTCACCAGAAATCTAGTTCTATTTCGAGCCTGACATCTTAAGCAGTGGCGCACCCAGGATTATTGTTTGGGGTGGGGAGCTATTTGAAACTGTAATTGAGGAAGTAGTTACATTTAAAAATATAAAGGATATCAAAAGATATGTTTGAACAGACTATAGACTCAACTTATCAAATAGACGAGTGTTTGTGCCGACACCCGCCTTTTTCTAAATAAAGAACAAACTAACAGTAACACATCTCCAACAAATTTACGACTTCAACTAGTCCTTTCGTCGGTGACCTGGCAGCCTAGGGGTAAGGTGTCAGACTTCTGTGCTGGTGGCCGCGGTTCAATCCACGGTCCCGGCACAGATTTATCTGATTACCAAACCCTTCCTTAACCTCTGACAAGACATCTTGTGACTGTGAGGAATGCCAGGCCTCCACCATGGTTCGGATTCCACGTTAAACTGTAGGTCCTCCATTTTCATCTCACTATCACTCCTACCATTACACGTTAGCGTAAGTGCGTATAACCCGAACGGGTAGTAAGACGCGGTGCTAATAATAATAATAATAATAATAACAATTTAACGTTTAGTATACTATCGTACAATAGCTAGGGTTCACCCGCATCGGTGGCCGCGTGGTCTAAGGTGCAACTCGTTCAGTAAACTAGACTGCCGATGACGGGGAGTTCAAACGTTCAAATTTCGTCCGGGTATACTGAGGGTGGTTTTTCCCACGCAAATGCGGGCACACTTCCTATATATACTTCCCTAATCCCTAACACAATTAGCGTAATTAATAAGTAAGCGTATAACCCGAACGGGTAGTAAGACGCGGTACCAAAAAATAAACTAGCTTCCCTTGTTTTTGTGATGTTTAACTAATAACTGTCGGTGAGCTGGCGGTCTAGGGGTAAGGTGTCAGACTTCTATGCTGGCGGCCGGGGTTCAATTCTCAGTTCCGGCAAAGATTTATCTGATTACCAAACCCTTCCTTCACCTCTGACAAGACATCTTGTGACTGTGAGGAATGTCAGGCCTCCACCGTGGTTCGGATTCTACGTTAAACTGTAGGTCCTTCATTTCATCTCACAATCACCCTACCAATACACATTAGCATAAGTGCGTATAACCCAAACGGGTAGTAAGACGCGGTGCTAATAATAACTAATAACTCCCCCTACCCCTTAACTTCCTTTACATCGTAGGAACCAACCCCCTCACGGGCCGATATTTCTCGCCGGATTCCAAACAACCTCGTCCATTTATCTTGACCAGGTTGAATGGCCGCTGCCGGGGCGGCCTATGGTCAGTGCATTGATCCAGGGACCATTCATTCCTATCTCCTTCGTTCATCTTTCTCTCTCCCTCCTTCGCGCTGTTAATCTGGATCACCACTGAGGGATTTGGTGCGCGAGGTATCAGTTTGGTTTATTTTTTATTCAAACAGACAGAAGAAGAGAAATGTCTACCGCGAGAGTTGCCGAAGGAATGGTTGGCCAGTAAAATAAGAAATACGTGGAGAATAAAATAAATGGTTACGGCGCACCGATAAGAATTTTATCTTTAAATTTATCATTTTACTAAAAACTCGCAGGATTTGTGACGCGAAATAATAGGTCTACATCTTGTTGTACTTTAAGTACTAATTTACGCTAATGGATTAGGAATTGGGAAGGGTAAATTAGAGGAAGTGAACCCGCATTTGCGTGGAGGGAGAGTGGAAAACCATTTAGGATAAACCACCCCCAGTTCACCCGATAGAGACTCGAACCTTGATCTCCCTAACATCGGAAGTCTAGTCTAACACGAGAGTATCGCGTTATACCATGTGACCACCAAAGCGGGTGTTAAATAGATTATTTTTTTAATCCAGGGAAAACCCTAAACTCCAAGTTTTATCCAGATTTGTAAAATTGTTTTGGTTCTAGGCCGGGATGCACAGACAGACGACATCACGGAAACAAACTTTTCTGTTTTAGAGTGTCATAAAACGTCAAAATCTCGAATTCAAATGTTTGACCGTGACAACAATACTTTTTAGGGATAGTGAGAAAGTGAAAATAAATATAAACGGCTGAGATATCGAACGATAAAAGAGTCCATCGGTTTTTGTAAAAAGTATCTCCTTCTTAAAAAAAATCCTGAAATATTTTGTCTACTATAATAAAAAGAATGTATTCGTTTTACTTCTCTTTTCAGAGTCCGGATTCCTTCCGGGGTGACACCGGCAACGTATTTTTAAACCAGTGGAGAGCCTTGTGATGTTGCCATGGCTACTACAGGAAAATCTACTCTTCAACAATAGAGCTCTTTTTTTATGTGAGGGTTTTGTAAAAAAAAATTATGTTTGCTATAGAAAGGAAGGGATTTGAAAAGAATGTGTTTTTACGGCTTTATTCAGGACGCAAAGAGGTAGGAAAATAGGTGTGGAGTGTTGGAAGTGGTGTGTTAAAATAGAAGTGAACTACGATAGAATAAATATAACTACGATAGAATATATATATATATTCATTTATTTGAGGAATTTAACGTGCACTTTCTGAACCGACTGATTATATAAGCACAAGACTTACAAATTAACTTAAATCTAGAACAGACACAACATCCAGCCCCCCGGCCGTTAAACCCATATTCCACCAATGCTAAATTTTTGCCGGCCGTTTCAGGAATCGAACCCGGTACCCTTAACTCAGTATAAAGATAAACTACTAATTTAACTAAGTTTTCGGATGATACAATATTAAGGTTCTAGGGTGACCTGGTGGTCTAAGGGTAAGGTGTCGGACTTCTGTGCTGGGGGTCAGGGGTTCAATCCTCGGTCCCGGCACAGATCTATCTGATTGCCAAACCCTTCCTTCACCTCTGACAAGAAATCTTGTGAATGTGGGGAATGCCAGGCCTCCACCGTGGTTCGGAGTCCACGTTAAACTGTAGGTCCTTCATTTCATCTCACAATCACCCTACCATTACACATTAGCGTAAGTGCGTATAACCCGAACGGGTAGTAAGACGCGGTGCTAATAATAATAATAATTAAGGTTCTAGCTTATCACAAATGATTGTTCGGAATCTTTCAATATGTTTTAACATATTTAGTTACTCAAAGGGCACTTTCTAAACGAACAAATCATATAAAATGGCTTTTGCGAGGGTCATAATAAATTTAACGTTTAAGTTAACCTACACTAGGCCCATGGCTTCTTTGGTGCTGACTGACAGCTGAAAGCTTTGAAAAGTTACCAGACCAAATTACGTATCCCTACACCGAACCATATGATCTGCAAAAACATGTGTTTAACAGCTGTCACTTCTGACAGTCAAAATTTAGATATATATCTAAACGTTAACTGTCAGAAGTCAGCTGTGAGCTGTCAGTCAGCACCAAAGAAGGCACGGGCTACTGTACTTTATTATTGTACTCGAGGTTTTAACGCGTACTTTCTGCACCGATTGATTATATCAGCACACGATAATATCCATGAGCGAGAGCAAAAGATCCTTCCAATTTTTTCAGGAAATGTATTTCCACATACGTTTCAGTGTTCTTTTGCACGCCACAATCGACATGAGACCGACGGCTCTACTTCTTCTCTGAAGGAGACGGTGTTACGGAGTTTCGTCGCTCGAGAAACATCCGTCGACCCCAGCTGGGTTTGAACCCTCGAACATCGGGTCCTGAGGCGAGCACTTTTCTCCAAGACCACCGAGGTAGACAAAGTTCACTTAACATTAACATAAAATGCACTTAATGTAATGTAATGTAAAGATCTGTCGCATGTTTGAACAATGTAAGCCAATATGATGCGATTAATTTAACTTTCATTTAAATCCGCTTCAGTGATCACGTGATGTAACGCGCTACTCTCACAGTAGACTAGACTGCCGATGACGGGGAGATCAAGGTTCAAATCTCGGTCAGTGTACTGAGGGTGGTTTTCACAAAAATGGTTTTCCACTCTCTCTCCCCATGCAAATTCGGGCAAACTTCATCAAAATATAACCTTGCTCATCCATAAACGATTAGCGTAATTGGTACATATGCGTATAACCTTAAAAGGTAGAAAAACGCGTTTCTAAAAAAAGTTGTTAAAGAAATGTAAAAATAAACTATTTTAATTTCAAAGATAAAATGTATTTTTTTTAGTTGGTGTAATTTACCAAGGAATATCCCTCACACTCAGATCTGGGCCATCTTACTCCAGTAAAAACATTGTCTGGGTTTCTTGAAAGGGGGG
>CABEEJ010002259.1:106794-117749 GCA_901482245.1 Timema douglasi | reverse complement strand
ACATACACACACAGATAGCATCTAGCTTAGTTAGGTAATATGGTATAAACTAGACATCACATCGTGGTGCGGTTTTCTGTATTATACTTTAAGGGTGTCGAAGTCTCGGAACTTTTTACAGAAATTGAACTGTTGGCTCCAAATAACAAATTATGGCTGTGCTATAATTTCCAATTTATTATTTTATTTTTAATGTTTCTTAATTTGATCAAATTCACGTTTTAATTAAAGGAATTAGATTATAAGGTATCTCAAAAACTATTAATTTTAAGTAGCGAATATTTTGTAATTGTCATGTTGACTTGATATAGATGATCTTATAAAGATTACAATATGATCGCCTTATTACTTTATAAAATAGTTAATACTTATTATTACAGTTTCATATAGCCCTTTGTAATTAATTATTTTCTTTTGATCTTATTGTGTAAATTTTTTAAATGCATTTCAAACAAATGGTGAATCAGTTCAGAGCCGTTAGATACTTGATTTCTACCTCTACGAATAAGATTTTTTTTAATACCTACTTTTTAAACTAATAATGTCCACACACTTGAGCGAGCAATAGCTGTTTACCTTGACTATTCTTTAGTGAACTCTTGCAGGATTTTTGTGTACTGTCTCCTTCCACCCTCTGCTTCCTTGCTTCCTTCCCCCGGGATACTCCAAATTCTCATTCTCTCAACAATCCCTTCTCCTTGCTCACACAGAAGCAGCAACAAATAATCTCTCTGTCGGTCTGTCCAGTGACAACTTGGAATATTGAATGGATAGCTGAGGGACTGTCATTAGTAAGAGAGAGGAGAGTTATTGCCTAAATTGCAGTATTGTAAAATGTTTTCTTCTTTTCGCAGGTCTTTGGTAGAAGGGTTTGTTTGGTCGTTTTAGTAACTTGTCCTTTTATGGAAAACTATGTCTTATAAGAGTTCAAATTTTATTGTTAATGCTACAAATTTAAGGCAAATTTGCCATCTAATATTGATAATCTCGAGCCTAATGAAAAATACATTACACAATCATAAAATATTATAATTCACGGTTAAAAATAATATTAAATTAATAAAAATTGTATGTTTGAAAGTATTTAAATGTAGAACTATATGAATATGTGCGATAGAGTTCAGATAAAGAATAACTTCAATTACAGTGAATGTCATGATAAATATAAGAGCACGTAATATGCAATAACTAATAAAGCATCATATAAACATCACTCCTATGCGAATTAATGTTGTCAGGAAGCTAATGTCTACTTACATTTATATTGTCTTACTTTGTGAAAATGGGGATCGCCCCTCCTTTTTAATTGACTGTTGTAAAGAAGCCATTGGGTGTGTTGTCTTTCTTGATGAAGAATTAGATCACAGCTCCTATGCACTTGATTGTTGTGAAGAAGTCCTGTTTATATCCTGTTTGTGTTGACTTCCTTGATGAACAATTAGATTTTACTGTGTAGAAGCCATTGTTTATATCCAGTTTATGTTGTCTTCCTTGTTGAAGAATGAGATCACAGCTCCTATGCACTTGATTGATGTGAAGAAGTCCTGTTTATATTTTGTTTGTGTTGACTTCCTTGATGAACAATTAGATCATATATACTACGCACTTCATTACTGTGAAGAAGCCATTGTTTATATCCAGTTTATGTTGTCTTCCTTGTTGAAGAATGAGATCACAGCTCCTATACACTTTATTTTTATGAAAAAGTCCTGTTTATATCCTGTTTGTGTTGACTTCCTTGATGAACAATTAGATCATAGATACTGCGCACTTGATTACTGTGTAGAAGCCATTGTTTATATCCAGTTTATGTTGTCTTCCTTGTTGAAGAATGAGATCACAGCTCTTATGCACTTGATTGTTGTGAAGAGGTCCTGTTTATATCCTGTTTGTGTTGACTTCCTTGATGAACAATTAGATCACAGATACTACGCACTTGATAACTGTGTAGCAGCCATTGTTTATATCCAGTTTATGTTGTCTTCCTTGTTGAAGAATGAGATCACAGCTCTTATGCACTTGATTGTTGTGAAGAAGTCCTGTTTATATCCTGTTTGTGTTGACTTCCTTGATGAACAATTAGATCATAGATACTACGCACTTGATTACTGTGTAGAAGCCATTGTTTATATCCAGGTTATGTTGTCTTCCTTGATGAAGAATGAGATCACATCTTCGCACTTGATTGTTGTGAAGAAGCCATTGTTTATATCCTGTTTGTTTTGTATTTCTTGATGAAGAATGAGAAGCCAGCTCCTATGCATATTATTGTAAAATAAATCGCGAGTTTTTGCTATTTTATTTTATCAACTAGTTCTATATAGCCTCAATTACCCACCCCTAATTGGTTAATTAAACAATTTTAAAATTTTCATCCCATAAAAAATATTTTAAAACACTTATTCTACAAGAAAGAGGTGCCTTTAAAAAGTGAGGGCTCATGGCCTATAAATTCTTAAAGCTGGCCCCGAGGGGAACCAACACAAAATGAACCATGGGAATACACATATTTTGTTGATAGATTTTATTTGACCATAATTTAAAACAAGGGCCTTTTAACGTTTTAATCTATAGTGTAAGAAATATTCCATCCTAATTCATGTATTCATGAAGATGGCGGAGTGTTACGATTCGTTTCCTATGTTGCGTCCCTTGACGGCAATATTTATAGCCACTACGATGATATATGTCTTCAACTAAATTCTTGTTTGTTCTCCATGATTCCACTATTGAACTTTCTACACCCCTATTTTATGCTTGTCATATATTCCTAACATATTTCATTCCTGCCTGTGCTCGAACCCCGAATTTCCTTCCAATATCCATCTACATATGACTGGCTTCGTATCGACATCAAAAACTGAACTTAGTTGCAACCTAGTGGCAGTTTCGAAACTACCTCATCTACCATTTCTGAGGCGCTAAATTTGAATGAACTAGTGAAATTATTCCTCTCTATAAGCCTTCATTGTTTTGCAACCTCTATGGTTTTCTTTGTTGAGTTACCGTGACAACGAATGTTATAAAGAATAAAAGCTGATAAGAGAGGAGGAAGAAGAAATGGAAAGAAGCGTGGGTTATTTTTCATGAAAGAAATGTGAGTGCAAATACAAATGGTTGAATTTATGGTATAAGATTTTCCGTTCCATCAGCGAGCGCTGGTTGGAGTCGAGGACTGGACCTCATTTTTCTCTCAAACGGGGAAGATTCGTGATAGGGATGAGTGGCTTTGTTTATGTTGATAATCTACAAGTGTGAGTGCTGCAGCCATGGTCAGGCAATGGTATGCATCTTGTTTTTGGCCCCATAACCTCAAGTACTACAGGGAAACGAGTGAGATGTTTTATTATTATTGACAGTTCAGAACCTTTAATTCGCGGTTATCACCAATTAATATATGTTACTTACCTAAAGATTATTATACCACAATGTGCACAGCTTGGAATTATAAATTATCTTGGTACCAGGCAGGTAAGACACTTTTTTTTTATTCACAACTGCCATAATTAAAATATATGCACACTGATTACTTAAGTCTTAGAAGTTTTCAATTTATTTGTACTTACCATATGATTTTTTTGTTATTTTTTTATTTCACTAAAAACTAAAATAACCAAAATTTAAGTAATAATATTTTTATGATAGTTTTATTTGACAAACTTTCTTTTTACATTTATGTCCAACCCTTCTGGTGAAATTGTTGGTTCTTTTACTGGTGAGTATCACTTAGCTCACTGGCATCCATTATTTTTATTACACGTGTATTTAGTACTACACGACGGGATCCAGTATTACTGTGGATACACTTCAGAGGGTAAGTTTCCTTGGTAATTATATCCAGCTCTACCGGACCACATAAAAATCACAAAAAAAATATCCTTCCTCTTTACATCACTGCGGATACCTTGAGAAGTTAGAGTTTCGATTTTCAGGTGTTCTACCGACTGAGTCTGGGATCTCTGTTTCCCTTCCCCCCCTACCCCCCTATATCGTTACAATAGGTAGGATTAAAACGTATCCCAATTAATTCAAATAAGATTTGAACCTCGACCTCACTGTTAGTGAAAAAAGTAAAATGTATGTTAGTTTTCCATGTCTTCATTAGCCAATATATTATGTGTACTAAATTAGATAGCTTCATTAAATAATTTCATAATTATTGTCTTATTTGGTCTTATTCTGAACCAAGAGTATTTGGTTCGATTCCCTGGACGTTCTATAAACTTATCAATGATAGAATTGGGATTATCCTCTCGCAGTGACGTTTTGACATCTGGGGGTCTCGTTGTGACTTATGCAGTAAGCTAGTTTGTAATTCATACTCTGATATAATTAGTCGGTTAACAAAGTGCACGTTATAATAAGTTGAAAATGTACGAAATAATATGAAAGGCCTTCATTTAGTTTTTATTTTTATAAAGAGGAAATTCCCGAACTACAACGATTCATTTACCCCAGACAGGCTTATCTTAGTCACTGTGTACCTGAGTTAACTCCCTCCTCCCCCCTTCCTAACAGTGAAAATCAAGAGGGTGCCAATAGAGGGAGAAACTAAATCTAGAGATAGAAGGCTAGCTAGTAGTCACTCACTTATTGCAGATTAGTCAGGAACAAGGACCTAAGCACACATTTATTAGTACGCGATAAACATCTAAAGGCGAAACGAAGACACCCACCCTCTAAAGAAAACTAACTCGCAAAGACAATAATATTACCTGTCACCGGGGTCGTTCGGTTTTAGAGGGTTTGGAGTTGTGTTTAGCTCACCCCACTCTAACATAATTGATCAATTTAAATTAAATTTTTAGTAAGTCCATTATTTCAACCACTGGACCACCCACCCTTAAGATACCGTGTAACTGAGACCAATGAAATTCAAATGAAGATTGAAAAAAACCGCACCATTCACGATATGTTTACGAGTATATTTTTCGAATGTAATATTGTATCCGATTCCTCAATTAATCGAACTCGATATGAGTGAGCTTTTTGAAACGTGAAACAGTCTGGTCACCACTATGGGTGTCAAAAACGTATCAAACCTCTGATTTCTAGCACTTACACTATTAATAAATAATAGTTTGGCCGTTTTTTTGGTAGCACGTCTTACTACCTGTTCAGGTTGTACAAATATGTGGTAATGAGTTAGGGATTAGGAAGGTTGAATTTGCGTGGAGTATACCTGACTGGGACTCTAACCCCGAAATCCCTGTAATCAGCAGTCAAGTCTGACACGAGAGTGACGCCTTAGACTATGCGGCCCCCAAAGCGGGTCAGTGTGACAATTAAAAAGGTTGATTTATGTGTCACTAGTTCTTATCAACTATTCCACAAGACACTAATCATTCAGCATCATCGGTAAAAATGACAGCTAGGTAAATTTTGAGAGATCTATAAATTATGTCACGATGATTTATACTGGTTTATAACCCAACTAGCTCCATCCACCCCCCACTTCACCATTTTGGTCGTCGTCGGCAGTCACGCTAGACAGACTCTTTCACTTCAAAATGACGTCATACGGTTTTAGTACAAATATTGTCTTGTTTCTCCTCAAGTTTTATTTTTGCACCGTATCTTACTACCCGTAGGGACTATCCGAATATTTACACTAACGGGGTAGGGATGAATAAGGTAAAATTGAGAGGAAATGTACAAAAAATGCGTGGAACGAAGCTGGATAGCCATTTAGGGAAATCCACCTTCAGTTCAACTAGGATTTGAGTCCTGATCTACCTGTTATTGAAAAAACAGATTAAGGTAGCTTAGTTTGATTTGATTTCAGTTTAAGGTCATTTAAAAAAAATTGACATTACACATAAGTGATAACACAATAAATGTCTTAAATTCATTTAATTTTTTTAAATACTAATAAAAGAAAATAAAGATAAATATTATTCTCAGCCACTAAATCCCTCGTTTGTTTTTTAGAGTTATACTGTTTTGCTATATGTTTAATTTGTTCGCAATAAGTGCAACCGTTTATAATAAATGAACTTAGATCTAATATTTGATTGCTGACATTTATTATATTTTATTGATTTTCTCTTCCTTTAATATATCAAATATTAGGTATTATTTTCAATAATGAATATAAAGCATCAATTTATGTGCTTGAGTGGTAGCTTTTGTTTGTGTTTTTTACATCCCGTCCGGGTTTTCCGTATATTTGCACTAATTGAATAGGAAAGAAGGTTTAGGATATAAATAAGGTAGAAATGAGAAGAAATACACCCATATTTGTGAAGAGGGAGAGGGATAAACCAATCGAAGAATACCTCCTGAGATAAAAACCCGGAATTCCTGATCGGCAGCCCTTCAGTCAATTGAAAGAGAGCTTTTTCACCTTAGACCTCGCTGATTTAATCAGTTAAAATACTAATACTAATCTAAAACTATTAGAGAGATATATTAGCTCCAAATTATTGCTCTAGGATCAAACATTTAGACCTCAAACCAACTTCAGACCAACTCTTCTCCCGTTGAGGCAATTTGGCCGCTTTACTCGATGTAAGTCATGGAGCTGCGTACATTATCATACGCACTGTAGTCTCACAAAATTGATTGCGCACTTAAGATTTTATGTGCACTCCGAATTTGACAATGGCACACAAGTCTAGGTGGTGACATTCTCGGAATGCATTAAAATACGTTTTATGATACAAATTTCTTATGTGTCGTGATACAAGTAGCTATGGGAGGAAATGTAACTTCATTACTCACAATGAAAAAGTTTAACATACTCATATCGGTGGCTACGAAGATTAAATGTCATTATAATCTACTCTGTCTTGCCAATGAGAGGAAATTCAGGGTTTAAATCCTGGTTAAACTTGCTGTAAATGCTTTTTCATAAAGGGTTTTTCACTATAACTCCACAAAATGTGGGTACATTTTCTTTAAATTATATAACTTCCTCATTTCTACCCTATTAGGGTGATTAAAAATTCGTATAGACTGAACGAGTATTAAGACGCGATGTAGAAATATGAAATAATAGTTACATCTAATAGAAATATTTCCGAAGATTCAAACTTCACTGTTGTGCAGGGAGGCAGTTAAAAGAGCACGCCAGCCGGGGGCCTTTGGGAAATTAGATTCTGAATGCGTTATATAACTTTACCGCTCTTAGTAGCACGCTACAATGTTAAGATTATATTCTTCCCATTTCCCGTTCTGTGAAAAACTTCCTCGCATCTGACTATTAAAAAACGTGCGTCTTCCAAACAAACAAAAAAGATTTCGCTTCACATATCACACTATTGCCGTATCTATGGAAAAGAACTCGGGTGTTGGGAGTTAAAAGGGGGAGGGATGATCTTACTCTTCTTACCACTTGTTTCAGCTTTATACATATCCGTACTAATAAGGTAAGGATAAACAAAGTATAGTTTAGAGTAAACGTACCAGAATTTGCGTCAGGAAAAGGGAGAAAAAACTTATGATCAAAACATCCTCAGCACACCCGATCAGGGTACGGACCCCGAACTTCCCCTTCGCAGACAAGCCAGTACATTTATAGTGTGTAACGCCTTAGACAATTTTAACACCGACGTGGTTCAAGAAAATTATAATTGTGGTTATGAGAGGGAGCGAAATAAACTAAAATAAATATATATCCAATATGTGTACATAATAGTTATTAAAGAACAAAATAATTAACACACTTTCCCAAACAACAAAATTTGTTGGAAATATTATTTTATTTCTTGAACTCTTTAGAAGCATAAATAAAAGAAGACATTTTTAAAAATCAATAAAATAATAGCTCCTTTTATACAAAAAATGAACGAATCTTTTAAATAAATTTCTCTCACTTAAATACTCACGATATTATCGGTTATGATTGGATATTTATTTAATTTCAACTCTGCATGTTATATACTATTATGTATATAATATTTTGTCATTTTGAACCTCGAAACTCCCTAATGGACCCGGCTACGAATTATACAAATTAATTAATTATATCAGTTTACTATGGTAACGTTAATGATATTTTTAATTAGCGTTTAGGGATTGCCGAGGTAAATAAGGGTAGAAACATTATCCTAGATAGGCTTGATTTTAAAATGTTAATTAATCTGCGACTTATTAAAAAACTCACATTTAAATAAATCTTAACATATTTAGCCAAAACAGCATAAATGAAACAAAAGTTATGAAGTGTTATAAAATGCATCTATAGTTTTATTATGATAATGAAAACTGCACATTTCACATGTTATCATTCATTTCATTATTCTAAAACAAACACCAACAACAAAAGAATAATTGATATGAAACTTTATCTTGGATCTAAAAAGATATTGCCATATTTAATTTTTTATTTGCTAAGATCCAAATGCGGTTGTCATACTTGATATACTCCCCAATATCTAAAGAGGTTGCGTCATATCTAATAATTATACCCTCCAAGAAGTGATTGGGTATGTTCTCTCTCAAGTTCTCGATCATATAAGGAATACCCTATTTATGTCTGTTTATTTATATTAACCACCTAAATTAATCCATTTAAAAACCTTTAGTAACATCATTTACTAATTCAAAGGACATTTTGGGCAATTTATGTTTCAGTGTTATCAATATCCCCCACACTAAATGTATCAGTAAAGAATATCTTATCAGTAACAATAAATATATTTATTATTTACTTGATATTCGGAATCAACACACCACTTTACATGCTTTTCATTGATTCAACTATTCTTAGCTCATATTTAAAAACCAATTTATTTGAAGAATTTTTGAAATCGGTACGCCCACGTTAAGAAATATGTTGGATATTGGAGTGGAGGAAACCAGGGCAGTGGGTAGACTTGGGGGGGGGGGGGCTATACTGAGTGACAGCATCATTTTGACTGTCACTCTATTTTATGGAAGAACGGTACAAAGTGTTTGGTCTCTAAACTAACCTCAACGTTGTGACTGGATAATGGTGGGATCTCTTGGCGAAAGATGGAAGCTTTATATAGTATCTTGTAGTTTGCATAACTTAGTCGCTATGTGGGTCAATATTTTGTTCTTATTAGAATAAATAACATAATCTATGTGTCAAACTATTTTGATTCGCCTGTCAATAGTGCGCACTTAGACCTCATAATAGTCGTATTGTTTTCATCGTCTAACAACTTCTAAAGAACTATTCATCCAGTATCCCAATTCATTGTTTGTTTTGGCATCAACCCGCTCCCCTAACAAACTTCACCCTGCCCCCTTAGGAGAAAATATTGCCTTGTTGTAGAAGTTTCTTCCTTAAATTCCATCTACAGAGTTAGTAAATCCCGCATACTTATAGTCCTTAAAAATGGAAATCACGTCCACACAGTCAGTATCCGTATTCATAACTACATAACTGTGCCGACCAATGAGAAATTTGGAAACAACGTCCAATTAAACTCTTCAAAAGAGAAGTTTCTAGAGCTAGGTGCAAGCCGACATCATCTGTAAAGCAGACGATATCACATTCCAACAATTATTAACACAAGTAATTACACAACCAATTTTTATAAAACGTCCAGGATAGGCTACCTTTCAAATGTAGCTTAAGTGCAGTCACAAATAATATTTCTAAAACATGAGCTAGTTAGTGCAATTGCTACGATGATGCCATTGGTTCTTTCATTTCGATGCGCGTGTACGTTTGCTTTGCTGTGATTGGTAATCCTTAGAAATCCTTATCGACTAGCCCTTAGTAAGGTTTAGTCAACTTTTATGAAGTGTAAAGTGCTAAGGACTAAGTCATTAAGGATAAGGAATATGTATAGAGTGTATTCTGTTATTATAGAGTCCATCTCTTACGGAGTACTACGCACCTACGGATGCAGAGTTTGTAGATGGGACTTTAGCTGGTTTTCCTGTACGATTACGTTTCTTTTGTTTCTGTGCTGGGGTACTAACTCTTTGGTTTTAAAATTAAGAGTACTAATTATTTGTATACTTCTCTTAACCTGACCTAGAACTCGTTTACAACTTATTATTTGGTATTATTCAGTTTTTTTTGTAATTGTTAACATATAGATTTTTTCTAATAAACAGAAAAACGACACCTAGAAACAAGAATCGAACCTGGGATGTTTAACTTAGCGTGCCAATGCTCTACCACTGAGCTATCCAGGGATAGTCACGTGCTTATGATCATTCTTCACTCCTATTTTAAGGCAGATTCTGTGATGGACGTGTTTTTTCTTTTTAACTTAGAGCCTTACCTTTTTTTACCCAATTTCTCAGTTATGGACAGAGATGGGTGGATTCCTTAAATAAGTTAGCTCATTGTTTTTGTCCTCCCCCTTTAAAAAAACTTTTCTAAAATGTAATTGTTGCTTGAATGTGCAAACTGTGTATCATAAACCTCTGGTTGGGGTTTACCTGTTGTCCAATTGTGTTGAAAAACAGGTGAGCTACCTTTTTTTCCCTTCCCATTTTTCCTTTATAATATATTAGTTTTTGTCATGTCTATTTTTAACTGTGGGTTCATAATATTGTTTTTGCCTCAAAAAATTTTTCTTTTGTGTTTTATGCTGATGATGTTTAATTGTTTAATTGGGATCCAAATTTTTCTGCCTGAGGCAATAAAAAACTGTTATATATATATATTCCTTTTAGTAAACTTTATATTTAATAATTAACACTACTAAGTATTTATGTTTTTATTTTAGCTTCTAAATACCCATCATGGCTTATATTTATTTAAAATAAAGCTTTTTTTAAATATGAGTTTTCATCCTTCCCAGCTAACACGTGTAAACTTTTATATTGCAAAGAAACAGGTAACCTTAATTTAGTGCCTAGTTTATATTTATTCATTCCCCCAATGTTTTAAATCTAATATGTCGGCGCACACCTTTTGTTTTGATTGTGTGTTTCATTTATATTTTATAATCTCAGTAATTTTAAATAATAAGAGAGAAAGTAGAAATGGATGGAGGTAGGGGTCATTACAGGGGGGGGGGGGG